>JARJDW010002121.1:0-16791 GCA_030264715.1 Adinopsis sp. GC000173
TTGGCGTTTAATCAGGCGATTAACATATACACATACACATGCATTTTTTACGCTAAAATTAGAAATGTTCGCATACATTTGTTTTAAAACAACTTCAAAAATATTATTCATGAATTTAATTTATTTTTATGAATTTCTATTACGTCCAGTGAAAAAGTGACTTTTTGGCATTGGGAAAAATATCAATTTTTCGCACTTGAATATTTGAATATGATTTTTAGTAGCACATACAAATTATGAATAACAAATAAATAATTGTCAATTAGTCGAACAGGAATATTCATTATTAGATTTTTATTAAATACATTTGCTTTAAATTCTAAAATTAGAAATAGTTTTATGAATTATTTTTAAACAACTATTATTTTTATTGTTCATTGGAATACTGAAGGCGTTTGGAGGGATTTATACTTGCACGGTTTTGTTTAATGTAATTGTAATGAAAACTTCTCTTATTATTATGAATTTTAATTATTTTTCATTTAAATTAGTATGCAAAATAATTTTTTGTCACTTGGTTGAAAATGTGAATTTTGCGCCACTGATTTCTAAATAACTACGCTTCATATTATGAAAAATATAGTAAATAACCAATGAAACAAAAGAAAATGTTTATTTTAAAAGATTTTTATGCAATTTTTTATTTTATTAGACACTTGGTTATGATAAAAGAATAAGAACTTTGTTATCTCGCCCCTAAAGTAATATTTCGGCACCATTGCATATGACACACCAAAGAAAAGGCAAAAATCTGTTAACGTTTGACTTTTATCTTTCTTGTACAAAAAGAATCTTATGTTTAAAATTCTATTGATGGTCTCTGTTTAACCAAATTTGTCTTGGCGTTGTGAATTTATATATATTTCATATTTAAATAAATTGAAAAAATTAGATAAATGCGCTATCGAAAAGTTAATGAACCCTTCTCTCATATTTTAATTTATCTTTGACTTATTTGTCATGATCGTAAAAAATTTGCACGTGTAAATTCTGTGATTTCAGTTTGCACGCATTTTTTAGTAGTAGGTACTTTTGCGGAACGTTTAAAGTTTATTTATTTTTAGTTTAAATTTATCAAAAAAACCATAAATTCCATTAGAAGGTTAATAAATCCATCTCTAACTTATTTGTAATGAATTTGCACATTTTTGTATTTATTTATTTGTATTTATTCATGGTCTCTGTTTAACCAAATGTGTCTTAGCGTTGTGAATTTATATTTATTGCATATTTAAATAAATTGAAAAAATTAGATAACTACGCTATCGAAAAGTTAATGAACCATTCTCTCATTTTTTTAATTTATCTTTAATTTATTTGTCATGGTCGTAAAGAAATTGCACGTATAAATTCTCTGATTTCGGTTTGCACGCATTTTTTAGAACGTAAGTGGGCTGTTTAAAATTTTTTAACTTATTTATAAAGAATTTGTACATTTTTGTATTAATTTTTCCACATTGTTTCACATTTTGCACATGTAAATTGCCAGATGAGTTGCACATACGTACTACGTTATCTGCTGAAATTTTGCAAGAGTTAGCAAAACGGCGACGATATGAAAAATATGCAAATACAATTTTATCACTCGTATATGTTATGATTATTATGTAACACAATGTATTCATTATTCATGTAATAATATTCCGCTGATGCGATAGCAGCCAGCAGAACAAGCAAGCAAGCAAGCACGCTTTTACTTTGAAGAAAATCAATAATTAAAACTTTATCTACAACGTGATTATTTAAATTAAATACTTTGGAAACTAGATCATTAGATGTATC
Source organism: Adinopsis sp. GC000173 (assembly GCA_030264715.1). Taxonomy (NCBI): domain Eukaryota; kingdom Metazoa; phylum Arthropoda; class Insecta; order Coleoptera; family Staphylinidae; genus Adinopsis; species Adinopsis sp. GC000173. The sequence goes on from JARJDW010002121.1 coordinate 1,783, forward strand.
CTCCTCCTCCTTCTTCGAGAGCTGATTAATATATGATGGAAAATTCTAAGGCGAAGAATGTTCCAAGTAATAATATAATATAATAATAAAAAAGCGTGGATATTGTTATATATATATATATCAAATATCAGCGTAATTAATTTCGCTCGACTTTTTGCCATTTCACAAACGTGATTACGCTTTGACATATCTACATTCCAACAAAAAGAGACGGGATGGCGTTTTTCATTATATTGTATGTATCTATACGTACATGTGGAGAAAAATATGTGTTTCATTTTAAAATATATGCTAGAAGATAATGTTTATTATGACAGGCATAATCCACTTTTGCGCAAAACTGATTTAATTTCAGCGTACATCTGTTTATATTGTGTGTGTGTAATGATATTAGCTTTTGGAAGCCAATAAACAGGAAGCGATGAGCGAGTGGCAGAGTTTAAATTCATGCTCGGGAAAAAATTAAAAAATAAAATAAAATAAAATTGCTGGAAAATGGGCAATTTATTTATTTTTGTTTGAAATTTTAAATAAAAATAAGCGTTGATATATAGGTATAATTAATTTATATTCATTGTTGTGTTAATTTTCACATATTTGGGGTATTTTCATGGTTTATTTAAATTAAAATTTGTGCATTTTATAATAATTTTTTTTATTTACAATTAATATACCCATATTAATTTAGTTTTTAGGCATTTTTATGTGTTTTTTCAATTAAAATATCTCAAATTTGTGCATTTTATCATAAAATTTCTACAAATACGAAAAAAAGGCAAATTTTTACAAAGAAATGCTAAGAATATTAGAAATTTTCATTACACCTGCAATATTTAACTTAATGGCCCCGTTTTATTGTGTTCTCCAGTAACATTTCTGAAACGTGTACATTTTTAATAACATTATTTTAAACATTTTAAAACAATTTTTATTTTTTTATTTTCCAACAATTTTATACATTTTTTCATGCCATTTTCTAACATTTTTCTATTGAATTTCTAAAATGTATGTATTTTTAACTACATTTTCAAAAATATTATTAGGTAAGATAATTTGTGACTTGTTTCATTTTTAAATATGCCAAGATAATGTTTAGTATTTTGACAAGCATAATCCACTTTTACGCAAAACTGATTTAATTTCAGCGTATCTATCTCTTCTGTTTATGTTGTGTGTGTAATGATATTAACTTTTGTATACAGTCAATAAAGCGTTTAGAATCAAAACATATAAGAATAAAATAAAATCGCTGGAAAATTGGGATGGACGAGGCGAGAGATGCTATTAATTAATTAATTAATTTATTTATATGCGAATTTTTAATAAATCATTAATAATATCCCTGGCGCTAATTTTTGTAATGTTTTGAATATGAAAAATATATATTGTGTTTGTATTTATTTTTAAAGGCACATCAGATCGCATCGCCCATTTGCCCGTTTATACACATTGTAGCAATTTATATATAAAACGAAACAATGCGCATTGTTGTTATTAGTGAATTACTCCATTAATTAATGCCACCGTAATAAATCAATCTTTATTATTCAAAAGCGAGGAGAGAGAGAATACAATATTATGTTACAATGTAATAAATTTTCATAAATAATTAAGGAATGGGAAGGCTTTCACGATATATTTGTTATATGTAAAAAGTCAATAGAGGCAAAGCCGAAAATTTAAATCAAATATTAGTTCGTTTTTAACATTTCTACTATACTTATATGTGTATATGCAATATGAATGTTTCCAAGCTCACACCACATGAAATCTCTTATTTACATATAACACATTGCCTTTTGTACTTTATTCTTGTAAACAAAACCGGAATTGTTTGATTTATATGCGTGCACACACAACGCCCTTATCGTTTAATTTAAATTTTAACTAAAAATATCCTCTATATTGGAATTGTAAACTTTCTTTTTTTCTTATTCTTCTTAAAATACCATCTTTTTATAGATTTGTTTGAGTGTGTACGCTACGTGGTATTAAGGCACTTCACGCCTGAAATTACTGTCATTTTTATTGTTGTTTATTAATCCGTCTCGAAAGTTTACTTCAAATATGAATGAATTCAACACGCTGTTGTGCGGGCTCAAATTCAACAAACGCCATAAAAATGTGAAAAGTCTAATTTTACTCGAACATGTTGATAAATAAAATGCATCGCATTTCGATGAAAAAAAAAATCATTGTGGTTAAAAATAAATTAAAAACAGGGATGTTCCAAAAATCGGCCAGATATAATATAACTATGTAATTTTTTAACAAACGATACAATAGGATAAAATAGTTTATAGATAGTATTGTTAATTAATAAAACACACCCCATTTCGATAAAATAGTATGCATTGTGTTTAAACATAATTTTATGACGATTAGCCCCGTATACGAATAATAAAAGTGGTCCTAAAAGAATACTTGAAGTTTTTCAGACATCAGATGTTAAGATTAAATTTGTTGCTGAAAGATATTATTCTTGTAGGAAAAGTTTCATTTTGTAATGAAGACTGGCATTGTCAAATTATCCAAATTATGTTTAGAGGTATATCTAAGCCTTATAAAAACATACAAACTTTGAATAGGCAGTAAATGTGTCTTTTAAAAGAATAAAAACTTCCAGGGCTGGATCTGACCAGTGTGACATAGAAGGTGCGTCATCTCTATCAGGTCATCCATTTTCTTAGTCAAAACAAATTGATGTTTCAATTTTTTTTTATTCACAAGAATTTAGACTTTGCAAAACATTTTTCAATAATATTGACAATCGTTATGATCCTTGACGACATCAAGCATTTGCTCTAATTAATTAAGCGCTTAAGAGTGATAAAATCATCTTGCATCTTTCTCTTTTTACGTTCATTTATACTTTATTGCGCATCAATATATATTTTTGTGAAAAATTTGTAAACATGTTGTACATTTTTATCAAACACGCATTTCGGAAATTTTTGTAGACATTTATAATTGAAACAATGAATTAAAAATTGAAAATCTAATTTTAGTACTGCATTGATTGATAAAGTGCATCCTTTTTCGATAAAACTCTACGCTGCATTGTCTTTTAAAAAATTTAGACGCGGCGAGTCATTTATATGATAATTTTTAAAATGAACATTGTAATTGATTTATTTATTTTTTTTAGAAGGAAAAAATCCCATTTCGCTGCTCGGAAATTATTTTCTATCAGAAAAAATAAATCACGAACGAAAACTTACTTCTTCGGGATTACCTTAATAAAATTTGTTAAGCTGACAGCCGTAGTTTGTAACACAAAAATATTTTTTAGATAAAATAATAACTAATGGTCAGCTTTAAATAATTCACATAAATTCGGCGCGTTATACGTAGAGATTAAGCTTTGCTTTGCTATAATAGGCTCTTTTTTTCGTCTTCTACCATACCAACCGCCAACAAACATAACGCTGATTGTATGATTAATAATTAAATAGGTGCAATTATTTAAATTGTAGGTGGCTTATGGCAATATTTAGCAATGCGCGCATTAAATATTAATTGCGTTTAATAATAATAATTCTGACTCCCAAATATATTTCCAATTTATATTACAACAAGGTCAAGTAATAAATTTTCAAATTTTAATTAGACTTTTTAGATTTGATTGTTAATTATAATTTCTTTTATGATTTATTACTTTACGTTTCTTTTTTTTTATAAGATTTAGCGAATTTGGAGTCATAATGTAGAATTAAAGAATTTGCGCGCCTAGATGACCCATTACCACCTTTACTGTTCGTTTGTGAACGGGAAATACATTAAATTGTGCTTGTGAACAATTTTTCACATTGAAATATACAAAATTTGAGTTTAAATAATGAAAATGCAATTAAATTTGCTGTCTTTTTCCTCTGAAACTCCTCAAGCTACCTTGTTAATTGTCTATGAAGCAATTTAAATAATTCTTACTGGAAATTACCAAAAAATTGAGAAAGATTTATCAAATTTAAAAAGAATTTTCCAACTTATAGAAAAATATAAAGTAGTTCGATAAAAAATGTATTATAATAAAACGGTTTTATTATTGCAAACACGCGTGTAATCATTCTATTCATTTAAATTGCTTACAAACTAATTATTATTAATTATTTTTTACAATTGATTACAATTCTAAATATATATATAATACAATTATTTTTATCTTAGCATTGAAATATTTAAATTATTATTCACTTATTAATATTTATAAATGTAAGTCGATAAGGTAATAATTGAATGTAAATTATCTAAAATTGAAATATTTACAATAATAACAACTCATCAGGATTAATTTTTAATCTAGGTGTGTATTTTTACGAAATTTCAATTGTACAATATAATGATAATAATAAGTATGATGCAATTTTAAATGTGAATTAATTAATTAATCGTTGAATGTTTTACTAGATTGTCTCACAATGTAAAATTAATTAATGCAATAAAAGAAAATGCGTTTTAACAACATAACATATATAATTACAAATGTTTACATTTAATATGGCATCGCAGCGCCGCGCGTCTATACATACACATTTTCAAAATCCAAACGCAAATATTTTCCACGAGTTTTAGTGTTTCAGTTAAAACAACGCAAATAAATTAAAATCGTTCCGATTACATTATATGACGATGGCGGCGGCGGCGCCTAAGCCAAATTGCGCGATCCTATTAAAATTTTTGACAAAAAGTATTAGCTAAATAAATAATGGCATAATAAGAATAAGTACCGGCGCCATTCAATTCGATTCCACGCTTTTACATAATTTTTTATAAATTTTGTTTTGCACACTCTTTATAGATCTCAAGTACAATATTTCTCAATTTTATTATAGTGATATCATACTATTCACTTTAAATTAGAGTTTGAAAAATTGATTTTTATGCAAGCACGTCGAAAACATTAATTTATGAAACTCATTTCGGTGTAAAAATTAGACGTTTTCTGCATATTATTGTTAATCTCACTACCCATTTGTCCTTTTTCAATTATTTCTTGCATTGAACAAATATTTTTACAAATTATTGTTCCATGATTAGTATGTTAACACTTATCAATGTATTCTAAGGAATAAGCGGTACAGGAACAGATTGAGTACTTAAATATTTGCCATCCTTATCAATATTAATGGGCTGTGATAAAAATGAGTTTATTAAATTATAGTTATTTATATGTCTTGTACTTAAAGTGATTTTTCAACGCACGGACGAAAACTTCATTTTTACGTACTCGTTTACAGGTTAACTATTACGTAGCGCAAAGAATAAATACTTAGATTACATTATAAAACTTCTATGTTTTAGAAAATCAATGTGATGTTAAAATTTTACAATAATCTTTAACTGGTTTTTGTCATATTTTGCATGTTTGTTTTACAAGGTTTCGATTTACAGAAATTTTCCAAGATTTTCCAATTTCAATCTCATAAATCGGGGTATGAATATTTATAGTTGAATTTATCACATGCTCCATTTTCAATGATTATCTTATCCCAAAATATAAATTTCAAGATAGGCAATAGGGAAATAAACAATAATTTCCGTGTAAGTATATAGTCTAAAGACAATTAACTGACTTAATACCAGATAGAACAATATCTTTGTTGTTGTTGGAGATGCTCGAATTGGGATATTAACTATAACACACAATATTTTAGTGAACTTTTAGTGCTACATTATAGAATATCGCTCGTTGGCTTATCAGCAGCAGCGTATATACGTATTGCAAAATACTCACAACAGTTTAAAAACACTTTTTATCAAAACAAAACAAAAATAGAAATTATAGTCTTGTATATACAATATATGAAAAATAGAAGTGTTATTGTTCGCTAAGCGCGCGAGTTTAGAACAAAGGACACCTTACAATTAACTGAAACTAATTAATTGACGAGCGAATCTAAATATAGCAATGCGTTGCAAATGCGAACCTTCACTTGTGTATGGATAAACAAACAGCCAGATCTCCATCTATCAAAACAAATAAATATTGTATAATGTTGGAATGTTGGATAGATAGAATATGCGCAATCGCCTGGCAATAAAAATAGCCGATTTGTTCAATACGAATTAACGAATAACTAATTTAGTGTATGGAGTCATTAAATCGAACAGCGCATTAAGATGAAAACATGTGTTGTTTGTGTTTTTGTTTTTGCTTCATTTTTTTTCTTCTTTTCAAAACTGTTGCATCGCACTTGATCTATTTGCGCTCCTTTTTTATGTCATTACATTATTATTATGATGATTATTATTAATAATACAAAAAATGATTATTTTAGAAAGTTCACTCTATAACCTAGATACATACCTTCAATTTTTTTGTGTGCTTGACGATTTCCTTTTTATCAAATTAACCAACTATTATTAGTTTGTTTTTTTTGTATTAAATGCGCACTCAATGTGTGGTAAAGAAGTAACAAATGAATTCCTTTTGCGTTATTTCGAAGGCTGAATAAAAGCCACTTTCAACATTTGCTTGCTTGCTTGCCTGCTTGCGCGCTTGGACAAATGAATAACATTTTTTTTGTGCTAAGGCAAGCATGCGCGCGCTCTCTATTATTTGTTGTTTTATTAACACACATTTTATATTTCATTCGATGTATGTATGTAAGCAAATTCGATTCACTTCGTTAGCGCTTTCAAATCGATGCACTCATCTCTTGCTGTGAGTGCGGTAGTTGTCTAAGAATGACTATATTGTGAGACGTGCATTGTCAACGTTATGGCATTAGTCAATAATTTCTAAGTTTTGGGCCCAAAATATCTTCCAAAATGATATTGGCACTCTTTCGATATACCAACAAGTTGCGAACAGACACATTTAGAAAGCCAAGCACAATTTCTTTGGTGTTCTTGACGTCGGTAAGGGTTGTTGCTCGTTCGAAGCGTTCTTCGTCTTCAAACCCTTTTCGAGTTTCTTTTAATTGATTCCACAACTTGAAAGCATTGACAAAACATTGTCCCACAAGATTTTTTACAAAATTCCGAATATTTTTACATCCAAAAATTTCATTCCCCCAAACAAATTTTAATGCAACTTTTTTGCTCAATATTGTAATCGCCGCATGCACTTTTAGGGTCGTATAGCATTAGACGTAAAACAAAAAGAAATTAATGTGAAAATTGTTACAGATGTTTATTACAATGCTTACAAGTTATAAAAAAATATAATTGATGTATAGTTTACCTGGACTAATTAAATTGAAAATTGCTCTTACTTTTTGGGCACAGTAGTATATTATCCAAAATTTTCTCATTCTTTTATACCAATAACCAAAAATGAAAAAGAATTAGACGGTACTTACATTAATTAACCTAACCATCTGTGAGATGTGAACGACTGAATTTATATTTGTCGGCGCGCTAGTCCTCTCTCTATACAAGCAAGCATTTTATTATTCATTGCTCAATTTGTTAAAAGTGAGTAGCGCGATGCCCTGATTGATGAGTAATATATTTTTATGCTGATGACGATCTTACAGCAGCTCCCCGTATCTTATCTCGTTAATTTTCATACACACGCTGTATAAATATAATTTACGTAAAATATATGTGTACATTTTATTTACAATATATTTAAATATGTTTTTGTTGTTTGTTGGCATAATTGCGTTTTGATTATTTAGAAAGAAAACCTGTAAGAACGTCAGAAATTAATTAATTTTATCGTTTGTTGTGTTGCTCGTTTTTGAAACGTCGTGCCAACGTCATTTGATTACAACAAAATATATATTAAACAGGATGGATATTTATTTTTGTGTTTGTTTTTCGTTTATTGTGGAATAAACGCCGTTTTAATATATCTATATATTATTTTTTTGTTTCGGGGGCGCTAAAAATAGACGATGTGAAAAAATTACCAGTCACGTAGCTCTAATCCATTATTTTTGCAATAATAACTGCAAACTACGAAGAAAAAATAATAATGTTTTTGCTTTGATGGCCGGCGATGTTTTCAAATAGGGGATTTAAAACTAAATCCGGTCGGTATATTGTTTAACCATAACATTTTAAACAAAAAAATGTATGTGTTTGAATTTGTTTCCCCGAACAAACACACATATATACGCACACATTATCCGAGCGCGTTTTATACGTTCTCCAAGTATAATTTCTCGAAATAAATATTGACAGAGTTTTTAAAAACGAATGCCGTTAGTTGTATGATGATGCGATACAGGAAATACGAATAAATTATACCTACCTAGAGAAGAAGAAAAAAAACTCTTCAATCTCAATTAATTAAATTTATAATTAATATATTTTCAATATAGCGGAAGATAGCAGTTTGATTTACTCGATGTCGTTTCAATTCATCATCGATCAATTCAATAATTGTTAGTTATTAATTGTTGATGGGCAGTGGTGTATAGTGTGGTAAAAGATGTTTTACCGGAACGCATAATTATTAATCGAAAAATAAAGATTTGCTGGAACGCCTTCTAATTTCTATTATCTTGATTGTTAATAAATATAATATACTTATAAAATTTTATATACTTATAAATTATTCCGATCTTAGTTCGTAAAATGCTATAAATCTCAAATTTTTTTCACATTTTTCAAATAATTTTCATTCAATTTTTTCTTATATTGATAAGCCATCTATTTTTTAGTGATCTCATGCGAAAAATTTAAAAAAAGTCTCAAAAATATTTTGTTTTATATGTTAATCAAAGTTTTCCCATTTTTTATACAAAATTATAAAGCAACTGTCTTTTTTTAGTAATTTTATGTAAAAAGTGTAACAACCTCGCTTCAAATATGCATTTAAGAAAAAAGTTGTACAAAATAGGTCAAAAGTTTGATTGTTTTGTTTTTTGCTTGAATTTCCACATCTATCAACAAATACTCAGGCTATTTTTTAATAAAACTTATAATTTTCATAATATTTATAAACTAATTATTGAATTGTTTAAAAATACCAAAATTATAAATTACATTTCTAATTTTACACAATAAATCGCTTTTTAGAAAAAATGTACTTTCAAAAAAGATGGAAAGTCTATGAATATCTTATATTTTGTTTAAATTTCCAAAACTTTCAACACGTACTCAAGCTATTTTCAGTAAAACTTATTAGATTTCTCAATTTCCTAGTTAAATTAATAAAAATCGCAATAATTTTCCATTGAAAATGCAATAATTTGTTAATTTTGATATCAAAAATGATTGTCTACATGTAAAACGTTTCAATACACCATTGATTCTATAGCTGATAGATTTTGATGAATGAAAAAACCCAATTTTTAGTTAATGAATTCGATATTCATTAATGCCGCCGCACGACAATGCGTGATAATTACCAACGATTCGGAAATAATTTGGATACCACCAAAAAAAAGCAAAATCATTAATCACACAACTATTATTATTAAAATATGTATGTTTAGCATTATAATGCAATAAATATATCAACTTTTTTTTATTCATTTGATACATTACTATTAACATCTTTTAATATTCATCCCTTGGAATCGAATCGATGATTTATTGCCATGCAGTTGAATAAGCCGAGCAAAATATATAATATTTGCTTTTTAGCGAATCCATCCACATGTAAAACAGTTGTTAGGAATGTTATTATGATTCAAAATACAATAAATGTTGTTCGACGAGAATATTGAAAATATTTTTCATATTTCATATATTCAGTTTGTAATTTGACGAATTGTTCACATTGCATATTCGATAAACAACATTTTTTTTCAGGTTTTGCCAAATTTCAATAAAAATTGTTTCAAGCCATCCAATCGCAATATCTTACATTATAATTGGATTTAATGTACGTTCATTCGATTTACTATTTTAGGAATTATTAAATCTAGAGATCAGAAAAACGCATCAGTCAGTCTTGTTAAGCGTCTGTCCAAATACAATATGCATATTGTTAAAAATAATTAAAAAGTGCTAGTAGAAAACAGATATGCTTTTAAAACGAGCTCCAACTAACTGCAGGTGCTTTTAGTTGTGTGTGTGTCCTGTTGTTGATCGCTTGTTAATTTCTTAGAAAAACTTTTTGTATTATTACGTTCTCGGATTGCTTGATGTTTTTAAATAGGTTACAAATAATAAAAAGAAGTTGCTATACTATACTCGTGCATACAAAAATATTAACTGTGTTGTTTAATTTCCGTAAAGCATTCAAGGCCGAATTAATTCCAATCACACTTATGTATCATGATGAAAAAAAGTAGGATAATTTCTATTGTTGCCACTTAAACTTCATTAATTGGTGCGGCGATAAACATATATCTATTTATAAAACCATTTTTCAAAGCGCGAAATTTATTCATCAACACTTATGCAACGCGCGTTACCTAAACCCACACAACAAGTTGCCTACATTAATACACACTGATTTCAATAATAATATTGTATAATTAATTTCTTTCTTTCGCTTATTGTTTCAGTTACCGCCCTTAGGAACATACAATGAAAAGGTAAGTTGTCGCCACACAGCCGTGCCATCCCAAACAAAAATAATTTAATATGCGAATAAATTTCATTTCCTTTCAATTTCGTTCGCGTTTCTTTTCATACAAAGCAACACGTGTGAAATATGAAAAATTTTAATTTCCTGCAAATTACTCGCGCATAAAATCATCAACACCAATTTTAAACAATAATAATTTTATTTGCTATGCGGATAGATATATATGTACCCATATAAATGTGTGTGTATATAAATATATACACGGAACAACAACAAAACGCTTTTAAACCACTCGCAACGTTATTTTAATCAATATCATTTAAATGCTTGAAATTGTTACGTAATTTGATTTATGTTTCACTTGCACCATTCTATTTGTTTTGATTTGTTAGATATTATATCATTAATTATCAAAATTGCGAGCGGATATTTTCATAAACTTTGCTTTATTTCTAATTAAAGTCTGATTTATATGTTTTAATTTAATATATTTATGTATGTATATAAAGGGTGGTCCATCCATATCATATACTCATTTTAAAATGCTATAATATTTATATACTTATATAATTAATATAAATATTATTTTTTATGTTAAATTCACTGCTGTACTTCTCAACTAGTTAGGATTTCTTTATGAAAAATGACACATTTTCATGCTTCATAGGTAATCTACCATATTTATATCTAAAAAATAATGCATTTGCGTTTTTGCATTTGATTTTTGACGTCAATTTGATTATGCAACTTTAAACCAAAATTTCATACACGTAAAAATATTATACAAAAAAATTGTTCCAAATGACTTCTCGATTTGCTCAATTTTATATATTGTCGTAGAGTAACCACTGTAACTAAAAAAAGTGAGTACAGGTATACACCCCTATCAACGGGATTTATCCTTGCAAGCAACTTGTAACGCTAAATCAGTACATCTACTATAATAACGGGTAATCCATCCAGTCTTTATTAAAACCCTATAAGAGTAATTTGATTGTATGTGAAATATAATTTGTTCCAAATGAGTATCTCAGTGTCTTTCTGGTGTATGCCTATACCCCGGTTGATGCGGTTTGTTTGCCAAATTGAGGAATGTTGGGTATTGAATGACTGATGGAAACTTAATATTGTCTCTTTCTGTGATTCATGAAAGTGAATACTGGTACATCCCGGTTAACTCGTTTTTTTTCCGCTAACAAAATATTACTGTTTTCCAATCAAGTCAATTTATAATCGAACGTTTGCACATTATTCAGTTCAAAAACTATTTAACCAAATTGCTGGAAGCTGCGACCTGACGCAATTGGATAATGGTTTGTGAAATGCCTTCAAATGTAAGTCCTGGCACCGATGTACTAGAAACTATTGTCACTCCTGATTGATTGCAATATCAAAATTACTACTACTCTATATAAACATAATTGTATTGATGAGTTCAGCCAACTCCTTTGCAAATAATTTCAACTCGCAGGTTTTTCATATCCCCTGAAACTCTTTATTGCTCTACCTAAGCACAAAAAACCACATAACAGTGATATGCTACAAAGGGTCTATATAAGAACGTAAAAGTGCATTTCAAAATGACGTTATAGTTGACATAGAAGCGCAACAGTAAATATCTATTGTGTCGACATATGAGTGCAACGGTAAAGCGACTGATGATTGACATACGAGTGCAAAGAATTTAAAGAAACTTATTTTACAAAAATGAAATGTGGAATGAATTACTCTTTGAAATAAAAATTAGATTCAAAAACAGCTATCCATTTTTTAATTGTATTAATGGTTTTTAATTATATCAAATTGAAAAATGAAATCTTATAGGGATAGCCCTATATGTTGAAAAGGAATAAAACATCAGCAACATGTAACAAGTATAAATGGACAAAGGGCGGTTTGCTTCGGTTAACCTTTGCCAAATATTGTTAATTTAAATGCTAAAGGCCCTGGTCAGAGAATAGCTGAAATTTACATTTTATTTTATGTTGAGGGACGTGAATAACTAGAAATTAAATCACAAGGAGGAATAGCTAATGAAATAAGAGCGAATGAGGGAAAATTACAATGTGCATATTCAGTCCGAATTAAGAATTATTCATTTTTTATCTTATTTGCTAAAAAAATGTTATCGCGCATCCGAAACAAAAAAAAAAGTTTAACATTAGCATCTTTTTATATTTGTTCCAAAAAACTGTGTTTTCATTATTAGATATATATCTATTACAGCGTCAGCAAGAACAATCTTCATTTCACATTTTATCAAACGAAACTCGCATTTTTTATTTTACATAAAATATTATCCTATAGAATAATTAGCGGTTGAGCAGAGGAATTCGCTTCCTATAATTTTTATCTTTAATTGATTTTCTATTCTTCAATTAACGCAACAAAAAAAAAGTTTAACATTAGCATCTTTTTATATTTGTTCCAAAAAATGTGTTTTCTACTAGAGCGCCAGCAAGAACAATCTGTATTTCACATTTTATCAAACGAAACTCGCACTTTTTATAATATGTAAAGTATTGTCCTACAGAATAATTAGCTGTTGGGCAATATTAAAAGTGGTAGCGCAGAGGAATTCGCATCCCACAATTTTTATGTTTAATTGATTTTCTATTATTCAATTATTTAATTACACTTTACAATGAGCATTAACCATGAATTAAATGTAAATATTTTAGCGAATCATTAAAACACGATGTGCGTTATTGAATTATTGAAAAATATAAAAAAAACTTCATTGCAACATTTTATTGTTTGCGATAGATTTTAAATTTAAATTAAAATTTTCTAGCAACATGGAATTATTTAATATCATTGATGTTTTCTATTGTGACAAATATTGAAACAAGAATTAATGAAACGTTGAATTGAATCGAAATTATCATGTCACTGTTAATATTAGTAAAATATTAAAAATGATATTCAAAAAGTAATCTACTATTTATAAAGTACGTTTAGGTAATAAGTAGATAAATTCTATTTTAGATATAAAGGGCTTATTATTAAATAGATAGTGATAAGCCACAAATATTAGTTTTGAACAAATTAGTGTACAAGTTTTAATCGACAATTATAAAAAGAGAAAAAATAATCATTTTACATTTTATATTTTTAATATAAATTAGTATAAATTGTTGTACAATCTTATAATCACCTTTTTGTTGCTTCTGTTAGGCTGCGATTGTTTTTTAAAATATAAAATTATTAATTGGGTTGGAATTTGATGAAAAAATTATTAACGTTTGACCTAAAGTTTATCACATGCGCAATTGCAAAAATGTGAGCTTAAATGACACTTTAAATTTAGAAATATCAAAAATTTGTATAAAATCATTAATAGGACTATATTACATCAGATTTAACTTAATCGAATAAATATGGCATCACAATATTAGAAATATCAATGTTACTAATATTGCATTGCAATTTGCAATTGTCTGTCTTATATGTTTTGAAATTTTTTATCAGACTGGGGTTTGATGACACATTTATCAACTTGCCTTGTATACCACAAAGTGTTTTGTATAGATTTTTACTTTTTTCTATTAGGAGTTTAGTATTTTCTTCATCTTATTGCAACAATTACAAATATTTTATGCTGGTTAGTTAAGAAAGCACGAATCAAATTAATCATTTTTAAATTTATTGAATTTGAATTTTTTATTAATTGAAAAAAAAAATTACCTTAAATTTAGTAATATCAAGAATAATATTCCAGATTGCGTTTATTTTTATATACATGCTATTTTTATCAACTGGCCTTTATATTTCGAAGAGTTTTGTATAGATTTTTACTATTTTTCAATTAGCAATTTGGTATTTTTTCCGGTCGCATTGCAACAATTACAAACATTTTATGCCTGTTAATTAAGAAAGCACGAATCAAATTAATCAAACGATTAATTGAAAAAAAATGACATCACCTTAAATTTACTAATATCAAGAATAATATTGCAGATAGCGATTATTTTTTATATACATCCTATTTTTATCAACTTGCCTTTATATCTTGAGGAGTTTTGTACAGATTTTTACTATTTTTCAATTAGGAATTTTTGGTACTTTTTCCGGTCTCATTGCAACAATTACAAACATTTTATGCCTGCTAATTAAGAAAGCACGAACCAAATTAATCAAACGTTTAATTGAAAAAAAAATGACATCACCTTAAATTTACTAATATCAAAAATAATATTTTGCAAATTGTGATTGTTTTTTTTATATACTTATATCCTATTTTTAATTTGTTACTGGTATTTGATGAGATATTGATTAACTTTTGACCTGCTCTGTATGTGCCGCGAGGGCATTGTGCCGGTTTTTTTTATTCATTATTTTTATTTTCGCGCAGCGAGAATTGCAAATAATATTAAAATTTAGTAACAGTTTAGCGTTAAACATAAGTAAATAAAATAACAAATGCAACGACATTTGTATGTAGTAAATGTTATCACCAGGAACTGATAAAAAGTACGTCGTACATTGCTCCGTTCCCATTTCTCAAATCAGTTTTTTTATACATTTGTGTGCGAGTGTGTGTTGTATGTGTGCATGGATGTGTGTGTATGTAC
>JARJDW010002130.1:0-11714 GCA_030264715.1 Adinopsis sp. GC000173
TTTTAGTTTTCAGCTTTAATTTGAACATTAAAATTTTATAGTGACTATTCTCCAATTGATAAATCATGTAAAAATTGATTTGGATATTTCAAGAATGGACATTTCAATATTAAAAAGGAGCCTCGCCCTTGACGAAAAGGACATTTCAAAATCATAGGAAAGTAAGCAAAAAGTTGCATACTATAAAAATAATGACAGAAATACGAGCAAAGATATGACAAAATAATTTATGTCCACGACAACTTTTGGCTTTATATCGGAAAAGTCTTATAAAAATATTTGCAGAAGATCAAGTAAACTACTTTATCGCACACAATAGTTTCGCCAGATATTGCTTCTTCGTTTGACAGCTCAAAAATGTATTTCTTTTGAAAAGTTAACCCTCGACCTCAAGACACTGAAGAAAAGTAGTAGCCAGCGATAGACTACTCAAATTAATTTTTTAATTCATTTTGTTCTGAGCAGAGACCAAACTAATTTGTACTCCCGCTAGAATCAGTTTCTCTGAGACACCACAAATATTTCTGTCGTTAATTATTTCAGTATTGAATGCACTTTTAAAGAAACAAATATTACCAATTGGTTCACAATGATTCTCGTAGATGGCAAAATTTTCTCGACACTGGCAAATATCTTCAGTGCACTTGGCGTACGCATATTTGCAGTCCGAGTCCAGATTGCAGGCGTTCCCAATAAATCCTGACCGATAGTCCGATCCTAAAATCGAGCTCAACATTAATTGTCATCAACACGTGCGGTAAATTTACTTAAGTAGCATGTAATGGCACGATCATCCGATATGTAATCCGGTAAACACTTGCATTTCCGATCGGCGCATTCAGAGTTGTCGATATGTTCGCAGTTTGCGTAATTGTAACAAAAATCACCGATACGAATTTTCCTGCAATGTTGCGATTCGCACAAGTAACTAGGACTTTTGCAGTCGCCCATCGACTCGCATGTCAGCGGAATCGGGTCTGTAAATAACTTCATTAGAATATCGCAAAATGAATACTTACACGTCGCATTTACGCAATGAGGATGGGTCACCAGCTAAATAATTATAAGTATTAGAAGATTATTTCAAGATGCAATGGATTACCTACCTCTGACATTATTTACTAAGCAAAACACACAAAAAAATTTAATTATTAAATGCATGTTTCAAAAGTTGTACCGCGAATTTTAAGATTAACTTAACATTTGACATTGTTGTCAATAATAATGAAAAAGATGACAGAATTGTATTAAAAACAAGGTTTGACAAGACAATGCAAATCTGCATTAAATTTTTACAAGCATTGAATTGTTTTCATTATTTACTACTACAGAATAGTGAAAACTGTGAATAAAAATTTAGAACTAATTCTGTGCAAAGATACAGTAGTGACGGGCCAATTAGGTGCGGACCAATTCTATTCTTGTCACAACACCTCTGGAATATTTGTGCTTAAAATTATAGGTTGTTTATACTTATCTCCATAATTTATAGAATTAACGATAAGTGTTTATGTGCAGAGCAAAATGTAACGAGCGCAGAAGTAATTGTAGTCGATTTTTCTAGTGTTGTGTTAGGAAGGACTAAGATCACATTCACCACAAAGTAGAGGACAATATTATCTGTAAAAGTATTGTTAAATTCATTACTCAATTTGCCGATTGTGCATTGATTTTAGTTGTACGATAGAGCATTTATAAGGCGCATAAATCATTTAAACAAATGTGGACAATAAAACATACACCACGTTGCAGGAGCTATATAGGATTAAAGGCTAAAATAGCATAAATAATCTTTTGCACAACTTATAGTTAAATAAATACAAAGCAAAGTCTTTTAGACTGCAATTGAATGTTGTAGAGGTTGTCGTTTATTTAAGATAAATATAACCACAAAATTGACACATACTCTTCAAAAAGTGATAACATTTATGATAACGATAAAAAATTCTTAATGTAGTAAACAATCCAAATACTAATTCTATATTAACCATGAAATAAAGTAATCGCTATTGAGATTATAAACAAAGTAACAGACGAATAAATTTGAGCGGCACCCTGTATCGGCTTCGGTGTAAATGTGGTAAACGCAACACTGTATTTATAACGGTCAAGTCTTTCTGCCATCATACCTTAAAATTACGATCAGTTAACTACAGAAAACTATTAGTATTTATAATTAAACTCTTACTCTTAGTCAATATTACACACGACATTAAATCAGGTGTTGCAGTCAAGTTTCCTGCACATTGACAAGTTCCATTGCAGGTGGAGTATTTAGGACATTGGTTAAGTTCGGTACATTGAGATCCAATCTTGTATTTTATATCTATGTAATCAGATAGTGATTAAAACACTTACTCTATTTTAATGTATTAATCCAAAAGTGCGCCAAAAGGTAATGCATCTCAATATGGCCAAATATTTACAGTCAAAATAAATTTTTTAAATTTTTATTGTATTTGTCGGAATTTAAGCCCCTAATTGTTGGAGAAGATACTTTTAACACATAAAATATTAATTACCTATTGTTTGGCATTTATCTTGCTCCTTAATCGTACCATTGGGGCAAATACATACATTATCAACGCAGCTCGCATTTTTGATAGCACATGTCTTGTTATCATCGCATTCAATAAATGTTGAATGGAACGTTTTCACCGTTATCGGTACAAGGATTTCGCCTAAAAATAAGCTAATAAGCAGACAAAAACAATCAAAAAAATAATACAAACCGTTAGATGGTGCGCAACTATTCTTAATATAGGTGAAGTTTTGCTTACACTTGCACATTTTCTCAATACATTCCGCATTATCATATTTGCAATCATCAATATGATTGCAAGCAGCGTCATAATGTCCTGGCGGAATAATGCCTATAATCAAATTTAGCTTTAATTAATCACTCATTAATAACATTAAAATATGTACATACATGAAGTCAAATTCTCGTTGGGGAAAAAACCTTCCTTACAGTCACACGTCTTATTTATACAGTCAGCTTCGGTAATGTGCGCGCAATTGGCGGTCGACTCGCATACCTCGCCAATATAAATTTTTCTGCACATATTTTCTTCACAAACTTCATCAGAGGTAGAACAAGTTCCGTTGCATTCTTTTTCTCCTAAAATATATATACTGCAGTTTCAGTATCCAATATGTTTTAATTTAGTAACTTACCATCGCGTGTAAATCGTGTATAAGTGGAGAGCTTTTCATACCATTCACCAGAATTTACTTCATCCAAAATTTGAACTGTATTAATAATTTTATTATTTCGTGTTAATTGTACATAGATAAACTTACATGATGCAAGATGTACTTGGGTTGCACTTGCAATACATAAAATAAACGCAGCTTTCAACAACAACATTTTGTTAATTATTCAATAAAGGTAATGAATTTATTTCAAAGATTGTTTATTATAAACAACTTGCAAATCTAAGCCGTCTTGTATAAATTATGCGCATTTTCATTGGATAATACTAATATTCCCAATAAATCACAGTAACATTGAAAAAAAGGAAAAGATAATGTTACAAAAGCCTTCTATAAAAATTAATGTTATATGAAAAAGATAAGTCCATCACAGCCGCCCAATGATAAAAAGCTTGGGTTTAAAAACTGTAAATATTGTTACGTTGAATATTTGGACTTCGTATTTTCCCTTTGTTTTTTGCTGTAGATGCTTCTATAAGATTATTATTAATATTTACAGTATATTGCTGTATTTAAACTTAGCGAAGACTAAACAACGTTTTGTTGCAACTCGCAGCTCTAATCTGTACAAAAGTTGGTCACGTCTTTTCTATGAAACAGGAAAAATAATTCATTCAAGATTAAGATCGCAAATTTCTTATTCTTTATAATAAAAAAAAGTTGAAAGAGTAGCTTGAAAACTTTTGTATCATTTATAGTCGATGTATTAGGTAAGTAATATGAAACCGTGCACTGAAAGTTGCAAGAAGAAACAGTAAAAAACGCAAATATCCTAATCACGATTATCAACGACAAATAAAAAGGTGTGGCTTGTGTTATCGTTCAATTATTTATTATCAATTAATAAAAAAATTATTGATAATGATGTTATGTAATTAGTACTCATGTGATGGTAAAACTAATCGATTTATCTAATGATTGATTGTAGCATTACTGCAGATCGTGTTTAATGGACATTGATTATTAAAATTTCATGTAGAATCAATATTACGTGTTTGTCTAATATCTGTGTAATAAGAAAATGTTTAAAACAATACATATAATTTAGATTTCAGCTACGATCAGAATATGAATCAGTTAAATGTGGTAATATGGAAATATTTATTTACTCGATATGGTTACAAAATGAAGTAAAATCTCAATTAACTGTTTTAGCAAATTTAGTTGTAATTGAAATCAAAAAGTGGCAAATTTCTCCATAAAAATTTGTAGAATCTTTCGATTAATGTTCATATACCTATTTAACATATATGAGTAATTCTATTTTTTATTATTATTACTTTGCTATAAAAATAACTAACAGTATTAATTGCATACCGCCCATAACCTACTAATATATGATATTTGCACTTATTTTTGCATTTATTGCCTCTTAAGGATTTTGTAAAATTGCCACATATTTGTCGCTTGCATTACTTGTAATGTTAGACGCAGAGCGCTTTTAACAAAACTCTCAAACGCATGTCAAAGCTCAGATTAAATCAAATCATGGTCGACTAGGCAAAGAAGTAAGAATAACAAAATTGTTAGTTAATAGTTGCTATATAAAAATGCAATTGAACATTAACAAAACATAAAAACAAATCTTTAGACGGGCTTCAACAAACTTCTCAACACTTCTTTTCAACTCATTGTCGGATTTTCGCAATTACAATCCACAGCGCGGGGACAAACATTGTTCTAAACTTCGCGACTTACACCTACAATAGTAATAAATAGTAATGTAAAGAAATTAATATATCAAATATAGTAAACATAAGTTTAGTGAGAATAATAGATCAATTCGTATACAAACACTACGTATATTGGCACGTCTTTTCACACATTCAATATTTGCAATCTGCATTACATTCGCAAACACTGCCGAGATGCATTTTGTACTCAAATTTCNATAGTAAACATAAGTTTAGTGAGCATAATAGATCAATTCGTATACAAACACTACGTATATTGGCACGTCTTTTCACACATTCAATATTTGCAATCTGCATTACATTCGCAAACACTGCCAGATGCATTTTGTACTCAAATTTCCTTTACAAAAATTATTGTTGGGACTTACATACCTTCTTTATTCTTACGAAGGTATCTATAGCGCAGAAAAATAATCTATCAGTTCGTACTTATGACTGGACTTGTAGAAATTGTCGAAAAAATAAAATCTTCAAAAAACATCATATCCCATTTTCCGTTGCCAAAAAAACGGGATAATGTAAAAAACAAAATTAAATTTTATAATTCAACTATTTCCATAATTATTTACGAAATAGCTTACATTGGATAAAAGGGATTTGCGTTTTAATATACAAAATGAACATTACTTTTAACAGCACTCTTTTGGACAGCAAAATAAATCGCATTAACATTTAAAAAACAACATATATTATGCTTATAAAAACGTAGTTATAATGAAATATACAAAAAATATATCTATAATTTCCTTTTGGTCGTTCCTACGACTTATTTTTGAGAGAACACATATGATTAAGTGCTAGATATAAAATTATTGTTTGATATAATTATTATACGTTAATAAATAAATTAGAGATATGTATATACATCTTCATGTAAATAAAAGCTGCTAAGATGATTTTATATTCATGTAATCGTGGCTGCAGTTACTATCTTGCATTGGAAAATTGATGTATTCTTGTTGCGCTAAATTTGAATTGTCCTCAGTGATTGACAACGCTTTTAGCACACCTAAAACAAATGTAACATATTATTATCAATATTTAAATAAATACAACCAACAATATTTATATTTGAATTCTTTTTTTGACGAAACAATTACTACTTTTAAAATGCTTAGGCTGTATTTTTAATTAAACAAATTAATTCAATTTTTTGATGAATTTGTATTGCATTAAAATGATTTTTAAAAATTATGAGCGTATTTCCCCGTGATAAAAATTTCAGTTGTCAGGAAAATATTAAAAGTTCGATAAAAATTTATTGTGTTTGATATCTCTTGACCTAAATTAAACATACTAGGCCTTGGCGTTTTAATTCACAGGTAAATCACACATCATATATATTATCTGTTAATATAATAAGGTCCCCCATTGAAATCTAATTGTTTATGTGCAATCTTATTCCATGCTATAAAGTCATAAATTTCTTCTTGTATAAGCATTTCCATTATAAATAAATACAAAATGTATCAAAACCATTTCATACATTTTTTTTATTTACTGGTGTCATTTGTGTCTTAAAGAGTAGCTTACTTTGATCAACCGGCAGCCCATTCGGGGGGAATTGTATATAAAAATTATCTATCTCATCTTGCTTGGTAATCGGACGTTCCTGCAACACAATGACAATTAGCGACTATTCGCCTTGTTTAGCGCCCTATCATACCTCAATCGGCGGAAATGTGTTGAACGTCTTAATTGGCTTTGGCGTTGGTGGTATTAAGTAGTTGAAATTCACCAATCGCGCCGTATTCTCCTGTCTGAAATCCTCCTCGCTTTGTATACTACTAACAGTCTAAAATTCACGCCAATTAGTATCTTGTTAATGCTAACTTAAAGCAAAACGGTTACCTTTCTCTCTTCATGGTCAGAATGTGTTCCACTATCACCTAAACTACATCCACTTATCGTGCTCATGCGACCAGATGATGTTGAACCTAAAACGAGAAATCATTAATAAGTAATTTTGTCATTATAAACAATAAAAAAATTATGCTATTCATGCTTTCTATATGGTTTGTTGTTTTAGTGATTTTATTACAGTTTAGTTTCGTCTATCCGCCCGACCGATATGTCCGGTCGTGACTAAGCGTCAAACGCCGCCATACAACCGTCTTCCACTATGTGTGCGTCAAACACATTCACAACAATAAATGAAAAATATATAGGGTCCGTAAAAAACAATCGGATCTAATTCAGTAGAGAATATATATCCCTGGATTCCAAGCAAGATTCATCGCCATTACTAAACCTATAAAGTTGTATTGTACTTTGTTTTTGATAAACAGGCTCTACCCGAGACATTTTGACGAATCGTGAAGTGCTTCAAATACGCGAACGCGGGAAAAAAATGTCACACACTCATTGCTAAATGTAATCTTATTTGGATTGCTTCTATTTCTATGTTAAATTCATCTTTTAAACAATCACTCGATAATTTTGTTTTTATTGTAAAGTTGCCCAAATAAGAGAATTAGTGAAAAATAATTTAAATGTATTGTTGAAATTATCAAGATAAAACTTACTGGTTGTGCTCTGTATACTCAAACTGCTAATCGGACGTTGAGCCAAACTGTCGCCTTTTTGTCCGCCTGTTGCGTCCATCTTATCCTCCTTTGAGCCCCATGCAAACATCCTCCTAATCCGATCGAATGCGCTCGTCCGCTTACTACCCGCCTTCATGTCGCGTTGGATCTGCTCGTATCGCACGCGCATCTGCTTCAGCTGCTCTTGCTTCTCTTTGAACGACTTTTGCACATCGTTGCGATTCTGCCATTCGGCGACCAACTGCTCGGTCTGGTCGATGGTGTGCACATTGTTCTTGAAGTCGTTGATGATCTCTGCGAGATCCTGCATTTTATCGTCGATTGCTGCGCTTTTGACGATGATTGATTGATGCTTCGTGTCGAAGTTGATGCTGTGAGAGGACGTGTGATGATGGATTTTTGATTTGGACGAATGTGGATGTGATTGCGGAAAGGGAAAGGGCTCCGTGCTTGGCGATGGAGATGGCGTTGGCTCAGAAATTGGCGATGATTTACCTGGAAATGATAAAACCGCTGATTAAACTTACTGATTTTCAATTGCATTAAACAAAAATTTAAATACTAACCCGTATCCATTGCCAAATACTGTGTAGGTTCTTCAGGAATTGTAGGTGATGGCGTCGACGGTATAAATGGCTTCGGCGCCGGACACACCTTATAAAAGTCATTCGACGCATTCCTCGGCGTCAAATACCCTTCCTCTACAACCACTTAATTAACATCATCACAAAAAACACTAAACTGCATTGCCTACCTTCATGCTCGGTGCTTTCGTTCGTTTCAGTCATCAGATTCTTAATTTTCGAATAGACCACCGCCAGCTCGTTCATTTTCTGCAACAGGCATGATCAAATTACAATCGTTTCGTTTATCAAAAACAATGTGCAGTATACCATGTAACCACGTAACATGTTAGCAATCTCTTTATGGCCCGCATTTTCTGCGATCTCCGTCGGCATTAGGTCGTTGACGTTGCGTATTTCGCACGCGACGTCGCCGCCCGGACAATCCAACAACTGCACGGTGAGCTTTTCTAAACCGTAGCGCGCAGCAAAGTGCAAGAGCGTTGGATGTTCCTCGCAACCTACAAATCAAAGATTTATTGATTAAGTAAAATATTTTTCCAAAAAAATTCTTTTCATTTTATCGAAGGAATGCTCTAAAAAATCAATATCTTACTATGTTTAATGTGATTGCAATTATTAGAATTATTGAAAAGACCAAAGTTCGGTGGAATATTCTTCTGGAACGTGTGCACCATCCAGTTGTCCAA
The DNA here is from genome assembly GCA_030264715.1 of Adinopsis sp. GC000173. Taxonomy (NCBI): domain Eukaryota; kingdom Metazoa; phylum Arthropoda; class Insecta; order Coleoptera; family Staphylinidae; genus Adinopsis; species Adinopsis sp. GC000173. The sequence goes on from JARJDW010002130.1 coordinate 8,730, forward strand.
ATGCTCGTTATCGTAGGGCGTGAATCCCAACGACTGAAAATTAATTATCGATTACATTTCGTCTATATTCGATGAACAAAACATCAAAGCGCTCTACCTGACACATAAACTCGACCGGGTTGTTACTGGAGCGCAAAATTTGCTCGAGCTCCCTTAGGCGACTTTCACACTTGATGGGCCGCTTGCCGATCACGCTCCCATTTTTCTCAACGAGAATGTTCACGATCGACGACACGTCGAGAAATTTCTCCGGTATCGAAATCTTGATCGTGTATGGATTGCGTCGCTTGACGGTTTTTACCTCGGTGAGTTCGTTATTTTTCAGTATTGATACCTTGACGATGTCGTCTTTTTGCAGCTGATAGGTCAGGATTATTAGCACACTGGTTTGTCCCTGCAAAAATTCATGAATTAAATTAAATGATAAAATAATTTTAATAAACAGTTTGTATGCGTACATGTCGAATTTTTTTCGGCGAGACGCTAAACTGCGAATTCTCCTCGGACTGGATCAGGCTTTGCTGCTTCCAGATCTTTGTGAAAATCGCCGTCGCCGTGGTTACAAACTCACTGGTGAAGTGTTCGTCTTGATCTTGACCGACGCTGCGTCGCTGCCACTGTGCAAATCCACTCAACGCTACAAATATACACAATTGTTGTGGTGTTAAATGACTTAGACTGTTTGCTCACCATTGCGATGCGTGTTTGTCACATCTTCGTCTTTGGTACCGAGCTGCAAAGCTAGAATGCGATCGGGCAGCATAATCTTGGCTAACGCACATGTCGTTGATATATTTTCGGCGATCTTTTCAAGAAATATGGGGCAAAGGATAATTAGCTGCAGTTTTACGCAAGAGGTTTTCTCAGCGATGAGACGCAGGTCACCATTCAAGTTCAACACATCTTCAATGCCTAAATGATGGATTCTGAAAGGCGAAATATCACATCTAATTCAATTCATACATTATTTGTTTATACACTTACTTGTACGGCTTCTTATTTGCGCTCTTGCACACCTGCTCGAAGTAGGAGATGAAGTACTCGACCCACAGGGCAGCCGGATCGCTCTCCTTCGCCGAGATGATGAGTATATCGTCCATGTCAGCGCGTCGTGTCGGGCCTAAACATAGATAGACAATAAGCGGTCGTCGTGCGCTATGCGTTGCAAGAAGAATGATTCATTCAGAGCTAAAAGAATGCCAATGTCTTATCCACATAATTACAAGCGATAAATAAAAACAGGACGCAGGGGCGGAATGAGCGCGCTCGTGCCCCTTGAGCGCCATTTCACTTATGATGTAAAGCGTTGGTGATTTCGTCTCTTGTTTTGGTGGAGGAGCGGCAGACATTGCACTTAAAATAGATGGGTCGCTTCAACAGGGTTGGGTTTTGTTCAATTAAGCATTTTAAGGCTTTCACAAATGTGTATATTTTGTATATAAATTTTTCGTTTCTTTTTTAAATAGACAATTGCACTGTTGCAAGAAAGTTATATTTCTTGTAGATTCTCAAAAAAAAGTTTAAATTTATATTGCTTTTACAAATTGATATATGTACGTATTTTAAGAAGCTGTCCCTTAACTACAGGGTCAAATGATTTTCAAAAAGATTGTCAACGGTCAACATTCTATGATTCTCACAATTGTACCAAAAAAAATCAGGCAATTTTAAAATATGGTTATTTGTCAAGGCCGTCACGGTATTTATTTCAGTTAGATACTTAAAAACCAGAACCAACAATAAATATTTTTAACGTTCAGCTATACATATTTTTAATCTCTTTCATCAACGTAGATTTCACTTTAAGATTTTGATCAAAAAGAATCGTTTTGCAATCGAATTTTTTGATAGTTTAAAATTAGTTTGTCATTCAACAAGTCAGTGTAAATAAAGAATGTATGTATGGAGTGAAGGAATGTTTAGATATCAGACCAATTATGCGTGTGTATGTAGTTTTGTGTAGGTCCGGACCTGAATTCAAACGAAATACGCGCCTCAAAGCGCTATTAACATTTTAACTTCCACTCATTTGTATAGTTGGTTGTTGTAGGGTAGGGCGCAGATAACCCCAGATTTCGTTTCCGATAGCGCTAAAGTGACTTGTAAATTTAACAAATTGTAGAAAAACTTATAAATATGCAGCGCTGCGGATTAATTCAGCGCGCGCTTATGAATTTTAAACTTTGTATCATTGTCCTACGACGACTTATCTCCAGCACATAAAAACGTGAATCAATAGTTATCTCATCATATTCATTGCATGGCTTGTTTACTCGTCTAGGTCCAGACGATCATTTAAATATTAAAGGAGCGAAGGTGTATGAGTGAAATAATAATTCGGCAGTGCGTGGAATGTTTCTAGGCGCGGAGGGTGCATCTAAAAATACGGCGAAAAAACGTTAATTGTAATGAGAGAAGTGCATCCGTCATCGTTTATGACCAAGATTAATGAACTAGTTAAACATTCGACTGTGTTTTTTCCTTCGACTACGTTACTATCCATCCAACATACATACACCTAAATATACATTTTTATTCTATGCGCTTTCTAATAGGGATTAGAGCACAATGGGCCACTTTGTGGGCTGCACGTTACACAATACCAGCTCTATTCAGACTGGGTGGATGAGAAGCGCCTTTGTGGGGGTGGTGAATAATTTTTTGTTTTCGGTTTTTTCGGGGCATGTGTGCACGCGCTGCATTCATAATTCATAATCTCGGGCGTGAGCGGTAGCACATTGCGGGTGCGCGAAATGCCAGAAAAACGGCTAAAAATACTAAAAAAAAAACGTGGTGGAGATGCAGTCTGTTGACGTAAGGGTGCGATCCCTTACGTTTTTTGGTGTCATCCAACACCTAAAGCGATTATTAACGCTTTTTTAACGAAAATATCGCATGACATGCAAACCGTGTTTTTCTAGAAACCTCATCAGCGAGTGAACGCTAAATTAAATAATGGGGGGATTTTTTGCAGTATTTAAAACA
>JARJDW010002133.1:0-42992 GCA_030264715.1 Adinopsis sp. GC000173
AAAATCTTGGATAATGTTTTTTTTTATTATCATTAAGAGTTTAAAAATGTTTGTTAACAAGGTATAAACATTTTTTATCATTACGTATTAACTATTTTTAGAACAATAACGCTGAATTTATGCCTTTGAGCATTACAAGTAAAGTATGGAAAAAATTAGTAGGTTCTCATTTTTCCAGAAAAGTGCTGCCATGTAACAAATAACTAAAGCAATTATACCACATATGTAAACAAGTGTTTTTGCTTTTATAATATTGGATTCTAGAATTAATTTTCTAAACATAATACATTAGAGAATTCATTTTGCATTGTAATTTCATTTAAGATATATCAAAATCGTTTCATATATGGCCTTGAAACCGATTGTTTTCAAACGTTAAACATTCACAAATTTTGAAATATTACGTAACAGGAAAAGTATATTTATGCATGGATGTGTTTATTGAATCGTGTTTCATGATTTGCCGAAATTGATGTTGAGATTTTAAAAGATTCTGCATACTGATTCAGTAATTTTTTAGTATTACACGTCATAATTGAATCATCTTGGAATCTCCTATAACAAAATTCGATTTAACGCTGTTAATTATCATACCAGAAGAATGGTTTTAGAAAATGTCTTGGGAGTTAGTTAATCAATGTGACAAGTGAGGTATTCATTTAGTAGATAAAAAGGGTTTGCTATAATAAACGTACATTTAATAATTCTCTTAGAAAATATGAAGGAATTAAGAATTTTAACCCTTTATTATATTTTTGATTATCACGAAAATTTGTGTTTTGTAAGAATTTACTTCGTATAAGTATCTATTAACGTCATACAACATACTTGATAACTTTTTTCATGTATCTTTTGTTAATTCAAAACGCACAGTTAACAGACAGACTTGTTTAATTAAATTTGATTTTCACTGACAAGTATTTCTATTTACCCATCTAGTGGAACGTTTTTGTAAACTTGGGTTTTAAGTTGCTAACAAAGGTTTTCTTCAAGAAGAGGGATTCCTAAGTTGTAAGAGATAGAAATGTTATGTGCACTATTGCATCTCAATTGATGTCTATAATATTACGAGCTTCTCACTTATAATCATACTTGTGTTAGAAAACTAACTAAACTATTCCTGATTTACATAAAAACAATTAATTTGCTGTAGATTTACATTTAAGTTAAGGCTATTCTATTTGATTCTCCAATATCCATATCATGAATTAAGTCGTTATAAATTAAGATATTAACATCATCTAAATGACAATGTAAATTAAATAACACCCAAGCCGCTATAGAGTCCTTTTTAGATAATGGTACTACTTTTAATATACCGCAATTGCCATACAAAAAATACAAATGTTAGTATTGAACTAATTTATGTTATATTTTTCTAAAAACGCTTTGTTGCGTATACATACTTTATTTTGGAGTCTTAATCACATCTTAGATAATTGATTAAATATGCAAAAGGCAAGGAGGAGAGAATCAGATGGAATGGATGACTAACACAAAGTTTAATTATTTTTTTGTGGTTATATTTAATCAGCAGAAAATGTAAATTTAACCTGTCCGCAGAACCAGTTCTAACTCTGATTTTTTCCATTATTTATAAGTTAATTTCTTTGCATTATTAGGTAACTAAATAGCGATAAAATTGTAAAATTTAATTCCATATTTATTTAGTATTTCTTAATGCAACATTTCATTATGAATTGTTTTGCTTTTGCACGTGGACTATACATGTGCATTAACCCGGCCTAAGGTGCTCAGAGTCACCTTCTCCGAGCACACTTAGGTAACTCTCAACAGGCGCGTTCACGTTGCGGGGGTGGGCCCAGCTTTGAACTGGTGGCTAAGTTCTGTTGAGGACGCAGTATTGCGGGGTATATCGCTTTACCCGTGCCCAGGGATACGGGCGAAGACCACACCAGAGAGGGCGGCGGAGAAGATGAACTTTGGAACGGCAAACTCAACGTAAGTGGCAACCCTGGGTGACGAGTTTAACTATACGAAAAATTCAATGATTGTCCAGCAATCCAACAATTACTTTATTTGCGTTTTCGTAGATTTATTACTAACATACTGACAATTTTTTCAACTACCGCAATTTATTTCTAACCTTCAAACAAACTTATTTATCATCATCATCATAAACGTGCACAATTCGCTTTGAAATTAGTAAACAATTAATTATGCAAAATAAAAATTCAATCAAAAATCGTTTCGCAATTATGTATGCATGAAACTTTAACGATATATTGTATTCAAAAATATGCTAACTAATTCCTAAATTCGTTACCGGTGAAAGTTTCCATTTAAGTATGTATTTCAATTTCGCTCCCTTAAACGAGCTTTAAATTGACATTTGATTGTCGGACGATGATTAATACGAATGCAATTTGTCGTATCGTATCGTATGTAATTCGGAGACGCTTTTATATCTGCTGGTATATATGTAGAATAAAAGGATTATGTTAAAAAAACAAACATTCGCATTATCAGTGTTTGCTCTCAGATTTAATCAATATACTCCGATATTTCCTGTCAATTTTTATTTAACTCCGGCTCAAATTTACTTATATTATTACAACATATCGAATTTTAATCCATCAGACGCTACTTGTCAGCTAACAGGACCGGATGATAAATTTAATGCTCGAAAAAATAATTAGTTGAAACATAAACTCGAAATAGCTATGTCTCTTCAACCGAATTGTTTGAGCATAACATTACACACATTTACTTTATCCTAGAAACAAATAAAAATATACTGGTACTACTAATTCTATTTAAAAACAATTTAAACTAAGGGGACAGGCCTATTCTTGATGATCAGCGTTCAGCAGCGCCGGATTGGGAAAGATAGAGGTCTTAAGCTTAAATCCTAAAATTTAGATACTAGAGTTTACTAAAAAGTAAAATAGATAGATAATAGATGAAAAGAAAGGGGTGGCAATAAAGATTATCTGATCTAACATAACTTATTATATTGCATAAGCATACTTTTGGTTTTATAACATTTTTAAACAGAGGCCGGTTTGCGTTTTTCCTTGAAAAGCGCACTGAAATAAAAAGTATTTTTGTAGCTAAAGCTTAATTAATATCTCTTTATTTCTAATGTGAGGCCCTAAACTAGTGCTTGTTTAGTTTTTTTTTGATAAATCCGGCAGTTGCGTTTAATAAAATGAAATTATTTGATAAATAGCTTTGCATTTCGGGGCCATTTTTATCACATAAACCGTCCCTGCTGATTAACCTTCACTTTGTTCAAATAAATGAGGAAATTAACTCAATTTTTAGCATGTTGTTGTTGTGATTCGCACATGCACAAATGATAATTAAATAAAGTGCGCGCTAAGTGAATGTGCATTATCAATTTAGGTGCTGGCTGTCACGTTGGTGTTTTTTTTGTGTTTATACACCACTAATTATATATTATTGTTGTAGGATATCGGTACAATGATGATAAAGTGCATTGGCATCGTCCAGTTAAAAGGGAGACGAACCGATTTGGCTGTTGAAGGTTTCTAATCACAAACCGTAAAGAATAAATTAATAATAATTCCAACTGCAAACAAGGAGGAGGAGAAGGAGGCAACGCTTCGAACATGAACCTCGCTTCATTATGAGTAAGTTCTTTTAGTATTTTATTAAATTAGCGTGAGCAAATAATAAGAACCGCATACATTTACAAACAATATGGAAAAATTATTGATAAAGAGAGAAGGTTCATGCTGGTTGTAATGAGCTTGCAAATTGCTTGCGAATATGCAAACTCCAATTGCTACATGATTATTGTAGGTAGATGCATGTTGAATCTTCATCTTAGAGATTATAAACGAATAGGTTGTACAGTTTCTTGCATGAATTTAAAGATATTTACTTAGTGATATTTTCATAGTGTTTTCTTTAAAACTAATAATGCAATCTAATTACTGTAGGTAGATACATGTAGGCAGATTATTAGAAAATATGTGGTACAGTTTCTTGAATGAAATGCAATAATGTTTATATTTATAAATATTTACACATTAATATATTCCTAGTACAGTGGAACTTGGGTATACATCCAATTTGAAATTCGACCTGTTTTTGATAAGGAAAATTTACCTCGATATACGATCATGCTGAAATGCTTCAATTATATGAACAAATCTATGAACAAATAGCTCTAATTAATAAGTGCAGTGAGTTTGATATACGTCCAAAGATTTGGAACAAATTAAGATCGTATGTCGAGGTTCTACTGTATTCTAAATTCTAAAAAATTCATGATTACTGAAAGTAGATACATAATGCTTATATTTATAAATATTTATTCATTCTTTTTAAAAATCTTAATGCAATTTAATTATTTTCATTCACGATTACTATTTTTTGTGTTTGCAAATTACTTGCGTATATAAATATTTACTCACTAACTTTATTATCAGTGATATTTTTGTAGCATTTTCTTTTTAGCAATAATAATGCAATATAATTATCGTTCGTGCTCGCTATTTTTTTGTATTTAAAATGACTCATTTTGATGATATTGTAGTATTTCATTTCAATTTCTTTTTTTTTATTGAATATAAACAATATATTTTCGTGTTAATTGTTGCAAAACGAACAACAGCGAAAAATGTTCAAGATAAGATTGTTGTGTGTTGTGTGTTAAATTCAGCGTTACCTTGATAGATAAGCCACTAATAAACTATTCGTATTCATGGCCTAAAAAAAGTGGAAAGATATTGCGTCGTTTAATTAATTAATTAGCTGTTAACACACCGACAAAATTCCATATCGCTTCAATTTGTTTAAAACATTCAACATACATCAACATGGCGCCGCTGTCTATTACAAAATAATAATGATGGTATAGTAGTATGTATATAAAGTTTACCTTGGCACTCGGAGACGCATAGCTTCTCATCACGATTGTGTGTCTTCGGATCGCAGATGTCCGTACATGGCAAGCACCGGCGATCAAAGTTGCAATATTCCTGTCGCTTGCACGTAAAATCACCACATTTCACACCACTTAATGTTAGATTACCGTCAACATATTGTTGCAGACCGAATATTATTAAAATCACTAGCGTTGCTTGGTGGCTCCACATTGTGCTCGCGTTACATCTTCAGCGCGCTGCGTTATGCCATCTTGGTTGTTACACGTTGTTTGATTCAATCCTACAGGTGTATATGCAACGAATTTTTTTTTGTGTTTGACTTTTTGACGCAGGTAGATACGCGTCGCTGTGACTCACCTTTTCGCTGAGCCAAAACTCGTTGTCTGCGCCTCTAAATGAGGTACATATAAGGTTGATTATTATTGTAACGTGTTGTATGTGGTGGAAAAATGTCGACAGGTAAGCGGCTATAGCTCGCTGAACACGTTCCCCACCTCGCATCACATGGTGTATATATGTAGGATTTTATATGGGAAAGGTGCGGTTGCAGTAACATTTTTCAAAACCATGAATATACATACTTACATATGGTTGAAACCAACCAAAGAATTTCAATGCCCGTGATGTAATTCGATTTGCCGTTATGCGTACGATATGGTTTTATCAAAAGTTCTTCATGGTATTGTTTCAATTTTCCTATCGGTGATGTTGACAATTGAGTTTATGTTGCAAAATTGAAAATCTCTGATAACTAATAATCGTAAATATTATTATAATTTGCAATTCATTCGTGTTTGTAATCAGTTTATTTACAACTTAATTTTTACAAAAAGTATAATAACGCCTCTTTGTCATTTAAAGTAGCAATCAATCATTTGATTTCTTTCTATCCTCGTAACACTTTTATCGCTTTGTTAAATTAAATATTTAATAATATTATCAGTAAATTTACATAGTTTTTGTCACGACACATTTCTAGTACCACCTATTTTTTGCCATCGCAACAAGATTCTGAATTATTGCAGCATATAAAATGTGATTTAAGGGTTGAAAATTGCTCAATGTTAAATGTTATTTTATTCATTTGACTAAATTTTCACTGCAAATCGTGATTAAATTAATAAAAATCATAAATAAATAAAAGTTCTTGGTTCAAAATCTTTTAAGTTTTGTTATCTTTAAAAATAAAGTTTCCACATTTTCCTTATTATCGCAGAAAATAATAAATCTTTTTAAATTTTCTAAAAAAGTTCCAAGTAAGAAATTCTAAAATCGCCAACAAAATCAACAAAACGACATAAAAATATTTGTTTTTTTTATGTATCAAATCTTCATGCTCATTTTTCATTTATTGATGCGGAAAACCCCACAATCATCTAATTTAATGCGTTTTAATTGTATAATCAGGTCTTTTCACAACGAGCTTATTATCATTTTCATTTCAAACAAAATTCAAGGAATTTGAAGCCTACTAAAGTGTTTCAGAATACTACGGTGATTGAGAATTACTTTATTTTATTTTTTATAGTTTTATCATCTCTCGATTATCCGTAATATTATCCGTATTGTTGCATTTTAAATTTAAATTATAATAATTTAAATAAGTTCTCTATGTTATGTGTAGTTATTTTTCTAGAGATGGCGTTGATAAATTATTTTATTAAAAGTTTCCTATAAAATTTCTAGATTTACACACGCAACCGTAGTGACATCTATTTAGTAATAGCTGCCGCAAATGAGACACTAATTTGAAACTTAATAAATCGAATTAACTTCTCAGGATAAGAACTTGCTTGTTTAGTTTCGTATGAAAAATCAAAGACAATAGATTGGTTTCGAATCGTTTATTTCTGATACAGGATTGATTCAGTTTTTTTTTTGTATGTGTGAAAAATTGTGTTTTAAATAAATATTGGAAACATGTATCATCTTATTTACTGGCTACTAATTGTAAGTACTATTATTATTACAGAAAAAAGAAATGACATTTTGAAATATTATAAATCTTCCTTAAAGGCTGTTAGCGCTTAAAAAAAGAGAATTGAGAATATACAAAAAAATGTGTTTAGGGTAATAATATAAATAATAAATATGCACACAATATATAATATAAATAAATTGTTAATCAAATAATATTTTGTTAATTCATTTTTAAATTTTCATTTAAAATTAATTACAATGTAGACGTAAAAAGCTAAACTTTGTTTAAGACATAAAAATACTGTTTTTTTTAATTCATTAAATTTATACAATATAGAAATAAAATCTTTTTTTATTATTATTTTTGCTTTGAAACTAGCGTACGTGGACTTTATATAAAATGCTAAACTTAATTATCACATCTACATAAGACTTAAAAAAAATACAATAAGACTTAATGATATATTGCTTTGTTTTTTTGTTAATTTTTTAAGCAAAAGGTACAATTTTCTAGATGTATCATTACATCTAAAGTATTTGGTTAAAGTAATCTGTGCTCAAACATCTCGGTAAGAATATTTTATGCAAAGAATTTGTATAAAAACGAATAGAGTCACTTAAAATAGATAAACAAAGAATTTCTAATAGCACAAGTTGACAGTCGAGAATTTTTCTCTTAATTTCTTTTTTGTTAAATTAGCATACAATATCGTTGCATAAAATTGAGCGAACAGAAACACAAAAAATAGTAATTAATAAGCCATACAATTTATAGCAAGAATTTTTATACATTTTTGTCTGTGTATATCGAAAAAGAAAACCGGTGTGTGAAGAAATATATAAATATATAATAAAGAATGATTTTTTTTGTCTGTTTCTTATATTACATAAAATTTATACAAATCATGAACATTTGGTTTGATTAAATTCATATTAGAGAAATAAAAAGTAGTAAGATGGAAATGAATCTCCACACACTTTCAAAATAATTATTCCACAGCCTTCACTCTACTACATTATAAATTATCATAGAAAAAAGAAAATCGTTCAAACAAAAATGTCCTGTTTTCCATGAGATTATTGAGAAACACCCTGTATTATATTATTTTATTATTCATTAGGAGGAGATAATACTGAACTTGATTTTTTAATATAAATTGAAAAACAAAAAAAAATATTGTTATAACATATAGAAAATAATAAATATCCCCTTTATTTCAACATCTATTATTGGTAAGACAAAGTCTAGTCATTTTTTGTTTCATTTATATATAAAAAAAACGAATGAAAAATTGAAAAGTCAAACACGTTCTGCCCTACTATACAATCTATATTACAATCATTGCGTACTGACGAAAAAACAAATCAACTCTTTTCTCCTATATTATATATGTATATATAAAATGATTTAAACAATATTATTATTTAAATGACGATCAGTACACAAGAATCGTAATCAGCATCATATTATTATAGCGCCATCATTCTTCGCTTCTTCTTCCACCTTCCTTCCGTCACACAACATTTTCATCATTTTTCATATAAAAAATAAAATCATTATTAAATTTGATAAAAAGTTCATTAAATTCACACTTCTTCTTCTTCTCGCATCAATAGAATTTCATATATATATAAATATATTCAATTTGTTTTTAATATTATTATTAAAATCCATTCGTATTGTTCGTGTTGTTGATGATGTTCGTGCTTTGCACCACGTAATGCGTTAATCTAGTTGGTAAACAGCCAGCATTCAATTGATAAAATTCGACAAGTTGCAATAGATCGTAGAATTTGGTCACACCACTATCTAATGAGAAAACGTGCGCTTCGCGTACTGGATCGAGGATCGGCGTTATTTGTGCGTGTAATACTTTGCCACCAAACTTGTAGGTCAAAACGAAAGCGCCGGGATTTGAACGACTTTCTCTCACAAGGAACACACTGCAACACGAAAGAACACACAAAATGAACCAACGAAATGATAATGATGTTTAAGTTTATAAAATATAGTACGCCTTTATTGTCTACTGTCTAGCTCGCCCATCTAACACAATGCATTTCATTTAATATGTTTTACTATCTCAATGTTTTTTAAAAAATTAATTTTTGATGACATTTTTCTATGATCTTTAGTAGTTTCCATCAAGTACTTTGCCTTTTGGACAAATATTTAGATGGAAAATGCCCAAAATCCTAAAAACTTCCATCGCAAAGAAAATCAATCCAAAAATTTAATGTGTAAATTGGGTTGCATAAATACAACAAGATTTTGATGAATTTTTTTATGATCTTTAGTTGTTTCCATCATGTACTTTATCGAGCTTCATCATTATTGTGCGAAAATAGAGAAAAGAACTGCATTCTGTTTTCAAACAATTTTGTGGTATGTTGCAAAACATTTTCATCGAAAATCTCAAATTTTCTAATAATTATTACTCCTGTACATTTTTTGTTTTTCTTATTTTACGCATACAATTGAATGAAATGCACTGAAGAAATGAATTGATGCTTACCCATCGACTGTTCCATGCCGACTAACCAGTGCACTAGCTTGGTCCCTGCTCATGCCACTGTGAAACCAGGGTTGTGTGATGTGAACGCCAGATTCGATACCTTGGACTTGTGTGTTCGGCGCCCGGCACGACGGTCTCCATCGTCGCTTCCACGAGTAGCCCTCGGCGACGGCGATGGCTTTCGCCTCCTTCGGATCGTCGACTATCCGACCCACCGATCCCGTAAAATCCATGGCGACACGAGATCGGACAGACTCCTGCAATAAATAAAGAAACGACCGATACAATTAAAATGAGATTAAATGGAGGCGGTGTGGATGAAAAATAAAAAAGAAAAAAGTAAGTGTACTGCGGCGCCCGCTCTGGTTGCTTTATTTTTTAAATTATTCGCCGCTTTCTTTCTCCTCCGCGTTCGTTTGTGCGTTCGTTTGTGCGTTCGCTCGCCCGTTCGTTCGTTCGTTTCTAATTCAATTTAATTTTGAGGACAAAGAGAATTCGTAATTATAGTACAATTCTAGCCATTTTCACAACATAATTAAAGAGTGAAATAAGATAAAAGGAACATTTTTCGTTTCGTGACAAATTAAACCTCAGCGCCGGTTGCGTTCGTTAACGGTACACCCCCACAGTCCTTTCAATAATAAATAATCAGATCTTTAAGGCATTAACGAATACGCAACACTTTCAAATCCATGAATAATTATAAATTCGTACGAGGTCAACAATATTTTTTTTCTTCCATAATACTTACATTAGATGCACTTTATTTAATAAATTTCAACCTTGATTTCAATCGAAATAGAAAAAGCTTTTGACATAAAAATTTACATACACATAAATAAATGCTAATGAATTATCAGCATGTAGTTAGTTGGTTGGGAAAAAACATAAAATAAAATGTAATTTATATTAAAATTCACCAACCTGCTGTACGTGAATACACACACACATACATTTGAAAAAAAAATTGAGCGCACGTCATTTAATTTGAATTATATTTACTTTTATATTAGATGTAATTCATTTATCATGCGAGATAATTAAAGCAAATGCAAATGATCAATTATCTCATAAATAATGATCATTACACTTCTAGATGTGCTGTTAAATATACGCGCATGCGATTCGCACATTTTTCTTAATTTGAATTAATGACAAATTCAACAGGAACGCTTCAATTTGGTCCACACACACACATACAGTAGACCAAACTGCATTTGATCAATATTTTTTCGTTGAACGCCAAAAACGTTTTCGCCCGGTGGAAAATTATATACGCTATATAAATAGAAATAAAACGAAAACAAAAGTTATTTAAACGGCAGGAATTCTCTTTACAGCGCTCAAAATAACCGAATTGCATATTAAAATACTTTTTAAAGGCGCACGCATGAAAAATGTAACCAGTCATTTCACAAATTTATATGTATTATAATAGAAATAAATACATCAACATTTTCCAGCTTGTAATTAGCATTAATTGAAAACGTATTTTTAGCCGATGCAATTCGTCGACAACTAAGAACAAAAAAAAGCTTTGTGAGGATCAAAAACGTATAAAAACAATCAACATTAATTAATTAATTTTTTTCAGATTTTTGATGCATGCCGCTGCTGCAAACAACCGATAAAATAGGCAATGAACTTGTAGTGTGTAGTAGTGTACAGTATAAAATTAACTGGTACAAACTTTTATCAATAATTATCGTTTTATAGTGATCTAGATCATCTCGTATAATTATTCTGATAAATGAAATCTAGATCAAATCGTTCGTAATTAATTGTCGAGAAGAGGAGAGGATAAAAAATGGATGATGATGACGACGACCAAAACGATGGTGCATCATATACGATGATAAAATTTCCATACAAGACACTTCCTCTCTGCTCCCGAAGAAGAGAAAAACAAAAACATTTATATGCAACGACCTAATAATAAAAATACACATATGCGCACGAAAAAAAAATCAACAACAACAGCACACCAGCAAGCAACCAGCGCTTTAATGGATCGGAGAGTATAAACAGAATATAAATGCGATATACATATACAAACGTTGAAATTTTATGCCGGTGTGTTTCGTCGCGCGCAAAAAAAATCAATCATTTGTTTGTTTAAGGTGCAGTCAGTCACACCACTCTACTACAAACGCCGATAGCTTATCAAACAGCGTGCACTGTACTCGTTCGGATTATTTAATTGGTGCTCTTTGGAAAAAATATATAAATAAAAACATTAAAAACGATAAGCACAGCGCGATTTTATATTATATTATATTATAGTACTATAGTATTTATTTGTTAAGAGCGAGATGGAAGAGCTCGCTTCGCTCGCGCAGCGAAGAAAACCGTTCTTCGATTTTGAGCACGCGCGCGCGAATAATAATTAATCAAAAGACATGTAATTGTTGCAATTTGGCTTCGAGGAAAATTAGAAACCGGTTGTGTTTTGAAAACTAGTTTATTGGAAAGAGTAGAAAAAATATATACTATATTATATAGATGTGTGGTAATATGTAATAAAGTTGCATTGAACTCGTTTGCCATGTAAAAGTCGAAATCATCGGGAAAATCGTTTAAACTATTATTAGGCTTTTTTGTCTCGCAGACGTTTATTTCGGCAATGTGACGCGCATGTCCCAAACTGTTTGATTTCGGCATCGGTTCTATCCGTCTTTCCATCGATCCGCCCGCCACCACCGGTGGTGCTGCTGGTCTATCAGACCACCACACAATACACTTTATTCGAATCCACTTAAAAAATTATTTGTCTATGTAATATTTTCATGCAAACCAGCACACCCGGACGATTTCTCAAATCGATGATAATGATAATATGAAGGTAAAACTAGTTTGAAACACAATCGTTTTTATTTTATTTATTAGATTAACAATTTTCGTCGCTCTCAAAGCAAAAAAGCTAAGAAATTGCATCATTTGGTAAAAAGTTCTGCAAGTTCCTTTAGAAATTTACATTTCAGCTTGTAATATTTAATTTTCATTGCAATAAAACGTCATCTTTGCTATTGTATAAAAACGTACTCGTTTATTTAGAGATAGAAATGATGATGATTAACATAAAATCTGATGGAAAATCTAGGAAAAATACTTATTTAACCAGGCAATCGTTCAAACTGGCCGCAAACGAATGTAACGTTAATTTTTTTCTATCGCAGCACGCGGAGAGAAACTAAGGAAATCATTAAACATTGCTTCTCTTTTACAGTTAGTTAACGACGTGTAGCCAGAAGTCTCAAATTCAGGTTAGAAGCGGCAAGAAGTACCATATATTCTTATATTTTTCAATATACATACGCTGATATGGCAATTATTATTTACCTAGCTACCACCGCTACACACTCAGCTGAAAAACGCATACGATCGATACATCATTTGCAACATCAGACCAATATGTACAACCCCTTCGTTTTCCCAGCACTGCCACTGATCAACCTTGACATTGACCGCAGCAGTTCGGAGCAGCGAGGGTTGACGCTCTCGCTGTGTTTCCCTTTTAAACGCACACACATACACATACAATTTTTCCAACATTTTAACCCCGTTGCCGGCTATAAACCATGCGCAATGCAATACAACAACATCGAGCAGCAGCGCTGCTACTGCCACGACGGCCTCGTCTTCCTCCACAATGTACAATTTTATTTCCTAACGTAATATTTTGCTCGGGAAGCGGAAATCGATTCATAAAACCAAAAAGCGAGGCTAGAAATTGAATTTCGTCGCTTCGTGTATGATTTACTAGAATGGACGAAATTAATCACGGCCGTGCGCATGTTTTATTATTCCCCGATATTTTTTTCTGGGTTTAATTAAAAATACATATACATATATTGAAAAAATATATATATATATATATATATCTGATGAAAACAGGCATAAGCAAAAGAGGCGTATTTCAAGCTTGTCAGCATCGCTTCGTCTCTGAATCATTCTTATTTTAGAGCCGGCCGAAAGGTATATAATTAATATCACTCTTTTGGCAGGCCAACGTTTCGCATAGCGTTTCGGTATGTATGTATATAGCATACGCGCTTGTTCAATGAAACGGTGCGCTTGTTGCTAGGTGCACATCAACTAACGCAGTGGCGTGCGTCCGCATCATCATCGCAAGCACACAATGCGTTCATTGTTGAGGCATTCATTGGATGTGTCCCCCTTCAAACGGAGTGAGCGAGCGCAAAAAGTGAAAGCTTGCCTGTTTGTTTCTCCTCCACCTCCTCCTCCTCCTTTGCTGTGCTAATACACAACATTACTATTGTTAGATTTTTGCAGGAAAAAAAATAATAAACGCAATGAGAGGGTTACTACACGTACGTATGTTATTGGGACAGATGGCTGTGTGCAAAATACAATTTTTTGCCATAATGAAAATTGCGTCCCCGGCTCTATTAGAATAATAAATGGCTCGCAAAGCAACCAACCAAAGCAACGACTTATATTCATGTGTGTCACGTATTCTATTAAAGCAACCTGTTGTTTTATATAAGTTTTTAGTTCAAAAAGCAGCAGCAATGCTAACCTATTGTCCTTGTCGTGCCCTTGCTTCAAGGATGATGCATTTTTTGGCTCATATATAGAGTTAACACACACATACATACAAAAGCGCTCGTCAATTTAACTACATAACATTTGCAGGTGGCTCAGTCGTTCACAAAAAAAGCGCTCAGCAGCGCAAGCAATTGTAAAATTTATGCCTTCCATGTGCAATTATGCTGGGTGACACATCAACAGCACACACAACAGCAAAAAGCCACCGGAAATTATTTAATTATGTCGTACCTGAAATGAATGCGGCACGATGATGGCGTAAATGTGAAAATCAGCTGGTTTTTGTATTGGAATCAGCTGTTCCTGGCAGGCACAGCATATAAGAAGCTACAGCTGTTGCCATGTGGGTGTCAAGCAAGGACGAAATATATACAACAACACACACACAGCCGAGACCTATAATTACACACAACACACTCGAATATACTCTTTTTTTTTCTTCTCTCGACTTGCAAACGTCTGCCACGAAAAAAAATGTATATATACGACGTTCATACAACAGGCAACCAAAGCACGCTTTATTTATGGTGCGCCAGTAAAAATGCTCAATTTGCCTGCTTTAACCGCAATTAACAATTTTTTTCCCTCACTTTTTCGTTGCATAGTCAAAAAACGTCGAGCTGTTTTATTATAATGACAGTTTTTTCGGGCTGTACGTGTAGTGTAATACAAAAATAATTACGGAAATCATTAATCGTCTCGGGCCCTGGATCACGTTGAGATTTATGAGAGGATAATTTATGATGGCGTGAAAAAAATGATTATTATATAAAAATTGGTAAAAGTTTGCACTTTTTTTCTTCTCTCAACCGACCAACCAACCAACTACTACTACTACTCTGCTCGTCTATTCGCATTTTTTGTCTTGTTTTCATCTAACATATGAACACCTAAAATGTCCTCATCAATCATTCTCTATCAAAAAATGCGATGATCATGGCGACGACGAGGAGCGCACACAACGGCGTTAACGCTTTTTTGCACATCGAGCGAACGAACACACGAAGCAGATGGGTAGAGAAAGAGAGAGAGAGAGAAGGAAGAAAAAAACACCAACTTAATACGATTTCAATTAGTTACATGCTGCGAAATATTTTAATAGTGCGTGGCGAGATCAACAAAAAGCATCATCGCATCATCCTCCGTGCCGGAGCCGGATTATTTTTCTCTTGCCGTGCTAGAGAGCGGATGAAATGAAAAGTTTTCGTCTTTGTAAATGATAAAAGATTTGTAAAGCAGCAGCGGCAGTACCTTCTGTGCAAAATCCCCTTTTTTACACACGTATAAAGGAAAAACTTAATCCCGCTTCCTTTTTTCCTCCTTCAAGAAGAAGTGGTGGAAAATTCTTGACATCAATCAAACAATCCACGGCTCGAAAATAATGCGAACGAGCAGAGAGCGAAGAAAAAATACTTACGTTAGGTACTGTGTAGCTATTGTAGTCTTTCGGATTGATGGATTCAGCTTGTTTGTTCTTAAACGCCCGGTAATTTTCACGTAATTGTTTTCCATACTGTAACAAAACGTTGAAATTAATTTCAATCAACAAAGAGAGAGAGAGAGAGAGTGAGAGAAAAAAAAACAAAGTAAAACAACATTATTTTTTTATGATAAATCTGTGCGGTTCGAATTAAGACGAGATGATAATAAAAAAAGTTTTTCCCGAAAAAACCGTATACGTGCAATAAAAGCACAAAGGCTATAAGTAGAAAAAATATACGGGGCAATGAAAATTTAAACATAAAAAAACTATATTTTTTTGGCAATATATCTTCCAACTACAAATTATTCCACCTTTTGTTACATTGTTCCTTCGTTTAACAACCAGCAACAGCATGCTGTGAGAAAACAATTCAAAACACATCCTTTTTTTTATTATTTGAGCAAGCGAAATTGCTTAAAAAGTTTCTTTAGCGTTTTAGATTATTAATCGTCCGAACATGAAAAAGTTTCCCAATAATCATAACTCTTGTTGTCGCTGGCTGCTGCTGTTGCTGTTGCTGCGACAATTTCGTTCAAGTAAATAAGTAAGAGAGTGCATTGCATTGCGCCCGGTAGCCATACGACACAACAATAAACAATAATATAAATAAATATGAATAATCAATGCGCGAACTGCTAATGAAAACTAATTGTAACTGAAGGCAACATGATAATGGCAGGAAATGCGATTACTTTGTCAAGGTTATATTGATATTCATTTTTTTTGTCGTGTCGTCGCAGTCATCGTCGTTGTGTGTCGTTGTAGTCGTCGCTTTAAATTTTTTTCTACACCATACATTGTTCGAAGCATGCATAATGAGGCTGGTTAATTACGAACGAATTTTT
This sequence comes from Adinopsis sp. GC000173, assembly GCA_030264715.1. Taxonomy (NCBI): domain Eukaryota; kingdom Metazoa; phylum Arthropoda; class Insecta; order Coleoptera; family Staphylinidae; genus Adinopsis; species Adinopsis sp. GC000173. The sequence goes on from JARJDW010002133.1 coordinate 16,214, forward strand.
TTTCGAACACGATTACACATTTGCACACATTCGATTGCATAAATTGAAATTTATTATCACGTCGATCGGTTCGACAAAAAAAAATTATAAAAATAGGCTGATATGTGGAGCAGGTCATAGCTATTTCTATTGAGATACGATTCGAATTAAATAAAACTGTGCGTTAGCCTAAGTGGCAATTAATGCTACCTGCAATAATGTATCAATTGCTTAATCACTTGTAATTTATATCCAACACAAAACGATAGTTTTTTTTGTATCAGTAATATGCGCCGTCTCTTCTTACACGGCGCATACTTCTGTTTGATAGTTTATATCAAAGTCGGCAAGCTTTTTTATGTCGCAGGAATGCGATATTGATCCGTTTGATCAAAATCATATAACAATATGAAACATGAACTAAAACTTTATGTATAAGTAAGTACTTGACGATTTTATGGTTATATCTTGTAGTAAACGTAAATTTAGGGTAAAATTTTCTCAAAAAATTATTAGAAGCACTATAATTTTGCGATTTGTAACAAATGTTTGATAAAAACTCCTTGAAATTAAAAAACATTGTGAATATTTTACAAACTTGACATTTTTGAGGTTATCTATCGATTTTAAGGTGGCTTTGTTGGTTTTCTGTTAAATTTATACACAAAATCATTAGAAAAAAAGACAGTTTTGCAATTTACAACAAATCTTTGATCATTTTTTAGTTAGTTTGCATGCAATTTCATCCAGATTTGTGAGTTTTGTAACGAATGTTTCTTGAAAATACGAAAAACTAGTCATATTTTAATAAAATTAAAATTTTTTAGGTTATATTTTATAATTCTCACATTGTTTAATCGTTTCATGTAATTTCTTTAAAATCGCTTTGGAAATAAGAAAAATCTATATGACTTATTTGAAAGGGGCAATAAGCGAGCTTCTTGTTGCCGACCTCTGTTTTATATCCAACATTAAGGTTATGTTCGAGCAACGGTAATTTGATAATCTGAATGTAGCCGTCATTAATGTCACAGCGAGAAAATCGTATGTGCTTAGGAGTGAACGGCTCGTATTTCTTCCCGTTTCGTTCTCGAGCGAACCCAACAACAACAGCAACACAGCACACACACACACAACTCCTGTTATTTGTTCTCTTGTGATTTAATGCTCGCCGTGTATATTATGAGCGCGCAGTTGAAGAAAAGCACGTGCCCGTTCGCCTGCTTACAAAACAACACGTCCGCATGTTGTGCTACAAAAAAGGAACAGAGCAAGAAACGAACGAAAGAAAGAAAGAAAAAACGCAAACACATCGATGCTGAAATTATTCGGCACACGTAGATTGGATATTTATCGTACGGGACGGCGTACGGTCCTCGCACTTGATAAGACGTAGACAAAGAGCGGAAGCATCCGCGCGCGCTGTAAACACGCTCGATTTAATTATGTCAACTTTTCGCAAACTCTATTAAACTGGCATGTAGTTTCGTGCAACGATGTGCGATGACTTAGTTACCACCGCTCTGGCAATGTGTGTATGGAAATTTTCCGCGCACGGATGGTGGTATGATGGTGGTGGTGTGATGTGCCGGTGTAGCAAGCAGGCAGGCAGGCAGGCAGTCGCAGCAGCGTGCGGCGGCGACGGCGAAAAAGATGGGACGGGCGTATTGATTTCCCCAAATTTGGTTATCGCATAACAATGTAACGCTTTTTCTTCTTGCAGCAGCAGCAGCACGCGTACGTGCCGCGCCGCGATGCGCTTTGAATAGCAAAACACGCCTTTTAACGTGTTAATATACGACCGCCAAAATTTCATCACATCGGAACACAGCACCACTTACGTTGTGTAAGTTTTTTTTGTCGCCGAAATAGCGCAACATTGCTGCATTTAAAATTTCATTCTATTTGTTTTCGCAGCAACAACATACTTAATAATGAAAAAAAAAGTTTATTCAACTCGACGAGCGTTTTGTTGCATAATGGAGAGAGAGAAAAAAGCGTCGTCATTGAATGGCTGATGAGAAGTAATTAGCTTTCGTAAGTGATTTATTACAATACGGGCGCAAAATTAATTCCAACTCGATTATTTCGTAATTACAACCGTATTACAAAAGGAGTAACTCAATTATTACATGTAGTGTAAACATCTCAACGTACAAACACACACACACACACAGCCTTACAAAAACAACAACGATGGACGCGCCCTTCCAGCTATTGTTATCTTTAAAAATACATTATGACAAGGCGGGCGCAAATATTTGTACAAACTCACATCGCATCGCACGCCACCCCATTTTTTCTCTCGCGCAACAATTACGCAGTGCGATCGTTCTTCGCCCAAAAAAAAAGAATTTCGCAACAACGAGCGAGGAGGAAAAGAAAGCGACACGGCGTTTTTCGTCGTTGCCGTCATCGTCATCGTTTGTTGTAGTTGGGTGTGTGTATTTAGATAAAGTGTGCGCGCAAGAGGGATGAAATTGCTTCAAAGCAATGCGAAGTTCTTTGTGTTTGACGTTGTCGTCGTCCGTGTGTTGCTATTATATTCAAATTCAAATGTATGTGTGTGCTGTATGAGGAACAAATTTGATTTGCAAATGCTTTGCACCAGCAAGTACACGGTTGATGATAAAAGCCGCAATATTTTAACCGAAAGAATACAAATCTAACCATTTTTTTTGTATGAAAATTTAGTTGGTTTTGGTTGTCATTTTTGACACAGCAATATCATATGCAACACATTTTCGTATTTTCAAAGCGACTTTTGTCACATATTCGGTAGAAATCGCCGTTATTTATCAAGAATTGCAGACGGCGCTGCAATTGTATTTGCGTTAATACAGCTGTGACGTCACAGGTAGACCTTAAGGCTCAGCCAACTAGATTGCTCCAAAACTCGGCTTCAATTGAGATTATATGACAGAGTCCTGTAGCCCATGTATATTTCTTGGTTCTTTATAACAAGTTTAAGCGAAGTTTTAAAGGAAATCATAAAAATTAATTTCAAAAATATGAAAAATATAAGCTCAAGAACGTAACTTGGTTTTTGTACTTTCAAGCGCGGTATACATAAAAAAGTATTCATTGTAAAATGTAAAATTGGATCTTCGTGCATATTTATCAGAAATTCCATGAAGCGACATATTTGATGAAAAATTATGTACAAACTGAAAGTTGGCAACATTTTCACTCTTTATTTTGTATTATCTAACAATTTTCATCAAAATTTTGTTATAAATCGCAAAATTACAGTATTGTGTGAATGTTGTTTGAAAAAATACATAAAATTTATTGAAGTAATGCAAAAATGTTTTAATTTCGACCAGATTTCTTTGCAAATTCTGTTTATTTAAGAAAGAAAAGAATGTCAAATGTAAATTTTGCATGGGGGTGTGTGTAAAACGACGACTTCCTCCCTTGCCGTGAAAGCAGAACATGTATACACATACCTATACATATATGTATATATAAAACGTATTTCCTTACTGAACGTATATTAATTTCTTGCAAAGAAGCGTTATATGTACGAGTACATAAAATGGAAGGAAAGCTTTTTCATCGTCCTCCATTTGATTTTATCACTTCAATATGTTGGTGAATTCGTATGCATATCGAATGAAGTAGGTATTTGGGTCGTGTTTTAAAATAGCGCATATATATTTTAAATGCACATACTTACAAGTCAGCAAAGAGCAAAACTAAAAACATTTGCAATGTTATATGTATATGTGTGTGTGTTTAACCATTTTTTTTATTTCCTCGCTGCGATGGTTTCTTTAGTATTTATGTATTATTATTATTGCCGGAATCGTGACGTGTAGTGTAGGTATAATATATATTTTTTTCAAAGGATAGAGATGGTGCGACGATAAGCCAGGCCGGGGCCGGCTATACAGCAATTAATTTATGAAAATTTTGCCAGGCTTATTAACGGAAAACCGCCTGGCTTTTTTTTTATTTTGATAACGATATTTTACTAAATGGGAAAAATATTTTAATTCAGAAATGTTGTTTGATGTAAACGAAGTGATAGCGCGCGCGTTTTTTTTATATTTAAATTTGATGGTTTCTAATTAAAAAGAATTTTGTACGCGTTGAGATTTTATCACATCTACACCTAATACAAATATTTAAAAAATGTTTCCGCTTTGATAATGAATGTACATATGTACACATACGTTATTACAAGTACAACGTTTTATAAATGATGTATAGGAAAGTGTTTAAACGTGCATAATTAGGCAAAAATGTGGCTCAATTTATTTATTTATTTATTTATAAGAAGATTTACTGGCGGAATGAACAATGAATAAAAGCGACGAAGCAAATTGATATGAATATAAAATAGAAAAATTAAATTTATTCAGATTGTGTTAGCACGTTGTGGCGCAACTTGATGTTGTTGCAATGTTGAGGTTAATAAATATTAAAAACAGCCACTAATAATAGAAGGAAACGAAAAAGAAACGAATTTATACAGTTAGAACAACGTCGACGACGTTTCGTGAAGCTAATGTTATGCATAATCCTAAAATACTTGATGAATTTCGTCGATAAATTACGTTATATATATGTATGTGTGTGTGATGTTGAACGTAGCCAGGCAGGCAGGCAGCAGCACAGCATCGCACATAAATCTTGATTATGTTTGGAGGCGCATTAATTGCCACCATGCCCGTTTTGCTGCTGCCGTAGCAGCATCATTTCTATATGCCCGCGCGTAGTAGTAAGAAGTAATAATAATAATAATAATAAGAAGAAGTATGGATGCTGGAAGTTGGAAAAAATGTATTTTTACCTTAGCAAGTCGCATGGCTGTCAGCCAACAAGAGCGTGCACGCTCCGAATCGCAGGCGAGACAGAGCAACAGTCGTCCGGGATGGTGGTTTTCAAATTCGTCGGTGTCCAGGCCGGTAGGACGAAGACATAAACCCCACTCGGTTGGTGCGCGAAACTGGTTCTTGGCGTTCAATGTAACATAGACTTGGTAATTTGACAATTTGGCGAGCACCTTGACGCCTTCAAAGTCCTCTTTATCAGAGATCTGCAACAATAAAATATCAAAAATAAGTATATTTGTAATACAAAACGCACAAAGTTAATAATTGTGCTTTGTTTTTTTTATTTTGTAGGGGGTTGAAACCCATCATATATAACGGCCAGGGAGTAGAAATTTACGAAAATGATTAAATACAAGCCAATAAAAATAAAGTAGGAATTGATCAAATAAAATAAAGAAGAAGAAGAAGAAAAAAAAAGGAAAAAGGAAACTTGTTATATAAATACCCAAGGGAGGCGTACAGTTACAATTTGGCTTTGTTACCGAGGAGTTTGCTTCAAAAGCAAGTAATTTGATCTTTTAAGGTTTGCGATATCGTACGAATGAAATCCCTAATTATAAATTGAATAATAATCATAACGTAAGGAACAAAAAATGTATGCGTGTGTGTGTATACACAACAAGTGGTTGCGATTCGCCACAACAAGCGAAAAAAAAACCAGTTTTCTGTTGTATGCATGAATATATGGAAACAGATTTGGTAAGATATCTACTATATAGTTAGTCAGATCATTTTTATCTGTCGCGCACGTTTACGTTCCTCTTTTTTTATCATTAACTCGTTCAATATTAATATATAATGTGTATAAGTTGCTGTTATATATATATATATATATATATATGTGTGTGTGTGTGAATAAGTGTGTTATAAATGTGATGTGGGTCGTTGCTTCGTTCTTTGCACTTTTGACCCTCTCTCGCGCGCGCGGCACGGCGTTCGCCTGCCTTGTTGCCTTGTCTTGCCTTGCCACGGCTCGCCGTTTACTCTGTGTGTTGTGTTGTGTTGTTGCGTTTTGCTTTCTCGCCGGCTTTTATATATACATTTTATTTTTTCTTCTCTTGCTGTTGTTGTCGATGCTGTGTTGGAGGCGAGCGCGAAAGCGACGATGCCGAAACACATAGAACAGCGGCAGTGGCGGCGGCGTCGGCGGTTATTGTCCGCATCTATGCGCCGAGCAAATTTATTATCAACTGTATGTGTATATATGTGTTTGTGTGATCGATTATCATTGTTGCAAGAGAGCGAAAAGTGGCAAGGCGCCTTCCAACTCCCAAATAGATATAGACTGTAGTTCATTACTCAAACAATAATGCTCCCATTTTCTATTATATCATTACATTGTCGACGCTCAACAATTGGTGAATTATATTCCACTTAGAGAGCAACTAATAGGAGCGAGCGAGAGAGAGCCCCCCGAACAAAAAAAAAACAAAAACGAGCGGATGGCAAACTAAATTAAATTGGTTGCAATTTGGTGTTTCTCAAAACGCGGTATAGGATTTTCTAATTGCTAAATGTTTACTCAATCAAAAAGCAATAATAATAAGTTGCTGAATTAATTTCTAATTATTATTACTTGAAATTGAATTACATGCAATTGTGTAGATTTCTACATTTTGTGTTTGCAAGTAATAAAACATTTATATGTATTTACATCAACGTTTCGTTGTTGCTGTTCTATATAAAATATAAAACTTACTTGGTGTTTGTAAGTAAAGACTTTTCCAATTCATAATTAGTGGTCTTTAATCTTTCAATCATAGAAATCAGTGAAAATGGAACAAAATTTAAAAAATTCAATAAATTTGAATCCTGGTTCGACATAACGGCATAATTTGTGTATTTTTTACGCACCCCCTTGCAATAATCTTATGCCTCTCTAGGGAGGCGCGTCTTACAATTTGAAAACCACCAGATTAATATGCTCAAATTTACATGAACTTCACTTGGTGTAAAGACTATTTCACTTTATATTTATAATAGAGCATATATTTATTTGATTAAAACTCAATACTCAAAAGCGCATTAAAACACAAAGCAATTTTACAAATGACTTAATATTTTTTTAATCCACTAACATTCGCATGTTAGGGATTTAGAAATTTTATACGCCAAACAATTTGTTTAATCTTTATAGCGCATAAATTACAATAATAATATTTCGTGCGGTAATAGCATTATAGCAATCGTTAAATTTAAAATACAAGCCCTCTCGCTGTACTTACTACACATTTATTAATGATAATCATAACAATAATATGAAATAAAGGAAGTTTAAGTTTATAACTTGAAAAAAACAGCTAGCTATACACGCTACAGGTGTTGCCTTTTTCCCATCTATAACTAGTACATATTATTTCATGTGTACTGTGTGTGTTGTATGTATGTATGTATGTATGTACCTATGTATGGAGTGGTGTGTGTATATGGCCTGCTTGCTTGTTGCTAAGCGCGCAAATAATCAACCGACGACTTCAATATAATCCACATTTGAAAAATTTATTTACATTAAAAATAAAACAACAAAAAAACGCACGGCCATTTATTAATTCGCTTACACATTACAACTTACATTAATGTAGGTTATGCATCAACATTTTATATTTAACGAATGCAGCGAGCGAGCGAGCACAGCGTAATCGTGTGCCAAAATTTGTGTGCTGCACTTTTTGACGCCTTTACACTCGCGCAATTAAAATGCAATTTGTTGTTGTTGCTGCTGCTGCAACAGCAGCAGTAGGAGAAAAAAAGCACACCACCGAAAATACACATAAAGTGATTAATTGGAGTTGCAACGCTTGAAAAGTTCGCTGCCTTGCAACGTTGATTATCGATCGATCAGTCAGTCAGTCGTCAGTGCAAAACACGAAAATCTCAACACGTAACTTTCCATTTATGAGTTTATTTAGGATGATGGCGATTATCGTAATTTATGCATATTAATATATGGATTTAATTAAAAAGCTGCCAGAATATTTGAATATATAGGAGTTTTGCGTAAGATAAAAGTTTTCATGATGATGACAAGGTTGAAATATTGATAATGACTACTAATACATACATATTAAGAAAGAAAAAGGAGGAATATGTGAGGGTGAAGGTTACTGTTATATAATTATAATAAGCGTTTACTATGGAAATGCTTATGGCTTGTCGCATTCTCGTGGAATTTTTGTCATAAGATCATTTTTAAATTATACTAATTCAAAAAATTCAAAACTCAAAAGGGAAAAACTGTAAATTAAGCATATGCACAAAAAATTAAGAAATATATGAGGGTGGAGGTCACTTATTATATAATAAATAAGCCTTTGCTATAAAAATAATTACGCCTTGTCGCATTCCGGTAGAATTTTTGCTGTAAGACTATTGTTAAATGATTTTAAATTGTTCTAATCTAAAATTCAATGAAATTGTAACATAATTTTGCAAAAAGTTACTTAATCAGAACAAACTTTAAAATAGTTTGTTAAAACTATGTAATTCAAAAGTCAAAACGGGGAAAATTGTAATGCATGTAGCAAAAATTGCATACACACCAACCTACATTTAACATCACTTATGGATAACCTATCTAATTTAGCCTAAACCTAAGCAAGTAATCTATTCGGCATTCCAATGAACTGGCACACAGCTACTGAGGTATGTTGGGACAAAATTAAGGTTACATTGTCATACTTTGAATTGCCTAATTACACAAACCTATATTTAATCTAACAAATTTAACGTAAAGCAAGTAATGTATTTTAGCTAAAAACAAAAAATTGTATTTTTATAACATTATTATAATATCTATTTTCATTTTATCAATAGTTTGACTTTACTTTGTTTGGCAGGACGTACGACGGGACGACGTGCGATATGTCGCGCGCGCCACCACTACCTGACGATACGAGAGAAAAACTTTTAACGAAATTGTTGCGTGACCTGTCCGGTGGAAATGGGTGCGCAAACAAAATGACTTATTGAACACGTGCAGTAATATACTACTTATTTGTACGGTATTTACATATAAACATATATAGTATACACACATACATATATATTAATTGCCAAAAAAACAGCAACCAACAAAAAACGAAGAAGTAATTGCATAAAAGTGTGCCGGCTTTAAATGTGTGATAAATGGCAATATTGTTGGGCTTTTCGGCACGCTGAGAGAGCGAAGCAGCAATCATTCAATTTAAATTAATAACAGTTAATTTACGATCGTTGATAATTCCAAGCACGTTTGATGGAAATTACTTGCGCTCTAGAGTGTAGTATATATATGTATATATATGTATGTATATGTGTGTGTGTAAATGTGCAATGCAAAATTCAGTAATTAATCTCGATGGGTAATAAGAATGACAACAACATTCTACTACTACTGCACAAAATTGCTCATTTACCTTGCGCGCGTGTGCCCAATATAACATTAATGCATTAATATATGTATGTATATATATCCGAGAGTTAAAACTAGATAAATTATTAACGCGCTTGTAGTATTATTAAATGAAACTTAATATTACGATATTAATTTTAAGTTAAGTACTAATAAACTGGCAGACAAAAACCTTGTCATATTTTATACACACACACACACACATAACACACTCGCCTGAACGTTTGAAGGACTTGAATAATAATTAGTTTAAAAATAAAATGGGAGAGATAACTCATTGCATCGAAATCTAGCTAGCTAGCTAGCTGGTAGGTAATTGGCAAGCGCGCGCTCGCTCGCATTAAATTATTTATAAAAATGTCTTGTGCGTTCGTTATTAACATCCACAGTTGTTGATAAGTTTTAAACGTGTAACATGACAAAAAGCAATTAATAAAAAATGTGTGTTGTATTTTTTCTCCTCTCATTTCATAAAACTAACAGCGAACACAAGTTCACGCCAGGCAGGCAGGCAGGCATATTGGAAACGCGCACTGTTACAAAAAAATATGGTTGAAATAATTAAACTCGCATTAAACATGCAAAGTGTGATTTATTGTAATAAATTAAAATCGATGGATGGATATATGTGCAGCAGTAATTGATATTTATTAAATATGGAAATTTTATTAGAGTGCATGAAAGGCAACAAACGAAAAGTTTGCTTCCTCCAGCAGCATTCTTTCGCTACGTCGATGTGTGTGTGTGTGTAATTAATGCAAACGCAAACGATTAAATTATTTTTTATGGTCGTCTCTCTTTCCTTCTATTAATATAAATTACAAATAGCATTGATATCAAGCGACTAATCGTTTCCTGATTAATAAAAACCTCTATTAATGTAATAAGAGTTTCAATGATGATTTATTAATCGCATAAAACATTATTATTATTATGTATAATAATAAATACGCGCGTCTGCAACTAAACCGAAACTAAACCCGAAAACGCAATAAATTGCCGATTTATGTGCGCTGCGTTTGTGTGTGGTGCTCGGATATAAATTGGGAGCGATAGTAGTGTATGTGTGAGTGTGTGTGTTTGTATGCATGTGCCGGCCGGGGAAAATATCGATGATGATAAAATTTCGCACATATGACTCATTCATAAATATCATAAAAAAAACGGCTCGCAATTAAATATTATTGTATATTGTATGAATGACACATCGACTGATAACGAAATTCAATGCGGAATTTAGACACATTTTCAGCCAACAACACCACATCTCGATCGATACACAATACGTATAAAAAACGCGTGATTTTTTTAATCGAATTGCGATGCTAAAAATTACTCTACAGCCTCATTGCAAAAAATTGCAACACTTTTATTCAATCTAATTTAGTCTAATTATGTGAGCAATTATACCGCTGAACGATTGCGGTTGACTAGCAGCCAGGCGTGCGTGGTGGTTTAATTTGCGATTTTTGAGCAAAAATCAACGAGCGAAATATGCAGAATGTTCACGAAACACACATAAACGACATATGCCATTTGCTAATCCAATTAAATCCTCCCCGAGCGGCGGAGTAAAGGCACGTGGATATAATTATGCCGAAACTTAAAGTATATTAAATAAAGGCTGACTTTGGGATGCGTGTGTGTGAGTTTATATGTGTATGTGTGTGTATTAAACTAAATTAAATCTACCTGTGATGATAAATTTGAATAAAAGGTTTTTGTGTGTATAAAGCGCGCGTTTATATTGTGCGATGTACAAAAACCAACCCCTGCGCTCTCTCTAGTCTATATATGTATATATATTGTAACCAAAAAGGTAATCTTCATCTTCCCGTGTTTCGTTTCATTTCAAAACCTCCGCATTCGCTACAACGGTGTGTGTATATGCGAAATTCGACTAATTTCGAAACGCAAAAGCCACCCCAAATGGAAATTCCAAAAATACCAATCGACGAAAGCAATTATTTCGTTTCAAACAGAAAGAAGAATCGATTGTATTTTTAATACCGAATACTAAAAAATTATGTAGATATATTAATAATTCCTTTTTTTGTGTTACATGTTAAAAGTACTCCTTTACAAACTTGCGTGTTAAAAAGTTAATATGAGGCGTTCTGGACCAGAAGGATGAATTGAACAAATAAAATTTGAGAAAAACACAAATTTGAACTAAAGAATTCACTCATCACTAACAAAAAATATAGATCAAATTTAATTTGCGTTTTTCTGTCAACTGTTATTTCTTTAGTTTATCCTTCTTGTCCGGAATGCTTCATACATAGACCCCAAATTACTCTTCGATTTATCTACTTTACTTATCACTAAAATTGTAAAAATATTTGTACCAATCTGTAGTTTTAGTTTTTCGTGGCATACTTTGTCACTTTACACACTAGTTATATAATGAATGTGAATCCATTATTTAGCTAAAACATCTATCAATTAATTTTATTTTTTCTATTATTTAGGCACAATTGTCAACGAATCGAAAATGGTGTGATGGTGAGAGAGTGAGAGAAAGGCGTGTGATTGATTAATTTCGCATTAAAGACCGTCATAATTAAACCGATTTTTTATCATTATATTCGAATATGATAAAAATATTCGTAAACGTTTCAGACAGCAGTTTATTAATCATTACATCCATTAACAATAATATTTTAATTTTTCCATGTATGAGTAATCAATCACCATCAGCAGCGCACGACGTTTTTTTTTCATGCTGCTGCCTTTGCTGCTATTTCTTCCCCCCTTCATTTCGGAACATCAATCCGCACAAATAAATATTATTTATATATATAAACGCACTCCTTCCTCGTGTCGCTCACTCACTCGCTCACTCACTAATCGGTACGACATTTGCGTGAGTGACATCTGTACATGGTCGACGATAAGCGTCGCAAAGCGGTTCAAATGCGATGGATGATGATGATGATGAAAGAAAGAACGCACACCATGAACTCATACAGCACATACATGCAGGGGGGAAATAAGCAATTGCGAAAAATCGACAAATGACAGCTGGAAGATCATACTTGCAAACATTTCGTAGGATGATGCATCATGCATCAACAATTTGGCCAGCTGCCGTGCGCAACCGATTTGTTGTTGGGAGAGGAATAAAAAATTGTAATGCGATGCTATACTATGCTGCTGCTGTTGTGGCAAGAGGTAAATTTCAATTGTTGTAACAAATGCCGGGGTTACGTAAATCTCTTCGCGTACCCAACAATATGTACTCACACAACACAAACCCAACAGTTCGCTGACATTATGAATTTTCTATTTTGTGTGCGCGCGCGCTCGCAGCCAACACACAAACGCTCTGTTATGTATTAAATCGTTTGGCTTATGAAATAATGTCGGGGAATATAATTTGCGTAAGTGATTCGCATTGTGAATGCGGTCGGTCCAACCGTTCGTCCATACATACATACATTCATACACCAGGGCGAGCAAGCGAGAATTACGTCGATTAATAATGAAGATGGATCGGGTGATAAATGCCGGATCGAATAAACATCACAAAATCATGGTGGTGCTGTTTAGTGTATATAGGAAGAGGGGCGGCCGTTCACCAAAAAATATTTATTGAATTGATTATGATAATGATGAAAACGCTATTTGTAGTATATATCACGAAGAAAATCAATGATTTGCGTAAAATTGCTCACCTTTTTATTTTTTCTGTCGCTGATAAACAACTGCACTCTGCTATATAACATAATTCAACTCGTTGTTGCGTTTTTATGCCGCTTGCGAGTTTTGATTGTGCACAATCATGCCAATCATTCATTCAACATTTAAATAAATAATAAATCTCTTTCTGCACAAAAAATCCATAAAATTTAAACTGCATATGTAATTAACCATTGTATTAGTTTATTAATTGCACGCCGCTGTATGACATCGATTTGATTTGATTGATTTTTTCATTGTCTTACAATTTTTTCGAAATCAATAATTGCCTAGTGAATATTTTTCAATGTCTTTATAATCAATGATTTATTAATTGCGATTGTGCAAAATTATCATCATGCACTAAATAATTCACTCAAAGGTGACAGTTTTCATCAAATCATTGAAAACATTTTACAATTTTGTCAAAATTGTTTGAAAATACGCAAAGGATGCTGTTTGCAATAAAAAAAAAGATTGGAAAATGTCAAAGATCAAAGAAATCGCAAAATTTTATGTTTAGGAAATGTGGAGATACTGAAAAAATAGGTTGGGCACTAAAAATCATTGCTAGTTTTTTTTATATCTGTAAATTAGGATGCTTCGGTTCTATTTTCCGCTTTAAATTTCATCAACACATTTGACAAAAAGAATGAATCAATTAAAATTGTCAAAGATCAAACAAAAATTTTAAGGAAAATCGCCAAAAGTTTATTGTTTTAAAAACGTGGAGATAGTAAAAACGTAGGATGAGCACTCAAATTCAGCAAAAATGAGTCAACAAAAAATATGCTCTGTATATTTTTATAACTTAGTAGGATTTTTTTGTAAGTTGGGTTTCATAAATTTTAGTTTCCTATTTATACCTTTAAATGTAAATGATAGATCTCTGCTGCAAAAAATCCATAAAATTAAACTACACAATTAACCATTGTATTAGTTTACTAATTCCCAGAAACTACATTACATCGATTTATTATGCTTTAAACGCTTAAAACTTTTAATTGCTAAATTATCTGAGCAATTCTAGAATCGAGTTTCCCCCTGTGTTCCGCATGCATATACGACGACGACACCAATCGGAATTGAAACTAACAGCGAAAAAAGAAAAGTTTAGCTGCTGTGCGCTAATTTCGCAAAATTACCACAACCTGTGTCACATTTCATCACAAATGATTAACAAGAATGGGAGGCGTTATTAAATGACTAATACGCTTGCGATATCATATTAAATAAATTAATGCGCGCACGTCGAGCGCATTATTAAATGCATTTTAACATAATTGGAGAGCATGCATACACATACAGCAGCCAAATAGGAAATGGGATTCGAGCGGAGCATCATCACAGACAATTTTTTTGCGAGCGTGTGGAGAGAAAAAAATTACTACCGCACACACACACACACACATCTATCCATCTCTATATATGTTGTGTGCGCGATGATATAAAGAATGCTTTACGAACCGTGAACCGAAAATGAGCGTACGGTTTATTGTGGCAAGAGAGCGCGCGGCGCGGCGCAGCGATGAAAGAAAAAATGTATCTCTCGCTGGCCATTAACGTCAAGTGTTTGCTGTGCGCGAAAATGTAGCGTCTACCAAACAACGATAATGGTGATGAAAATCGAGCCAATGTGCGATCAATTTTCGGCGGGCGGCGCGATAGAATGAAAGAATTCGCCAGGAATTCAAATCGATACTAGGTATATGGATATAATGTTCCTTTATATCTCTAATTAATATTGCAAAGAAGAAAACTTTATTATTTTATTGGTGATTGTGTTAAATCAAGTTAAGCCTAGGATTGTTGATTAGGACTTCAAAATCTACTAAGAATTAACAAAAACTCGTTGTTAGATTTACATTTCTAATTAATATCGCACAGATAATTTCATGATTTAGTCGCAGAAAAAAGAGAATCTAAAATTCTTATGCAAATTGCGATGCTTTTTATTAATTTTGTTTGCAAACTTATTTCAAGAACTCAAATGAAATTGAATGTTTCTTTATATGTTTTATTATTAATATATGAAAAAAAAACATTGTTATTTAGTGCTTGGTTGCGTTTTTTAAGAAATATATCAACTTATTCCTAAGCAAAAAGGAAATGATCCTTGGTCGCTACTAAAAGAATACTAAAAGAAGAAAATTGAATAAGTTATATTATATTTTACATTTCTCAACATTATTTTGAATTTTTTTATTGTTTGAATTTCTATAATTTGTCGTCAATTCATTGTCTTTATCAAAGATGAAATAAATTGTAAAGCGGCTGCTTAACTTCGCAAGCAAGCACTTTCCGTACACATTTGTTTAGTTTCCAAACTGTAATTTCCACCAAACCGAATTTATATTCCAAACAATAAGTATACGTTGTGTGTATGTGTGTGTATGTGTGCATTTTCATAAACACAAAAAACTCGTTTCTAGCTTCAATAAAATGCGAAATTTATTGCGTATACACAGCCAGCGAGAGCGCGGTAGGCAGTAAAATCAAATTTGTATAATAAAAAAAATCCACACATTAATAAGCATAACAAAAGATATTGATGGCAGCTTTAACGATTTTATGATTTATTGATTAGAAAACAGGAATCGCATAACATTGTGCAAATAGATGAAGAAGCAAAAAATCCAAACGATACACACACGCGCACACGCTACAAAAAAATTTTTTTACAACTTTACATTCAACAATATATTCAAATAGGATGGAAAATGGCTTTGCATTTTTAATTAAATCCCATTCTAATAATAATTTTTTACAGGCTATTGTTTGCGCTATCAAACAAGGAGCGCGAACGAAAAATATCTTTTTTTGTGCGAGGCAGGCAGGCGAGCGAGAACACAACGCCAAAACTATAAAACTGGCTTTTATATCGTAACACGCTCAGCCATCAATTTGTTTTCGAAATGCAGAGAGAAAACACATAAAGATAACGAGTGTGCTGTGTTGTAGTCGAAGTAGTAGTTGTAGTAGTTTGGGGAAGGAAAAGCTTAAGCTATTTACATTAGGTACGTATCGTGTAAGAAGACATTTAAGCGTCGTCTTTTGTTTTTAGGCAAAAGTCGGTTTCGTACGCCACCGCCCCCCATTTCCCTCCTGCGCCCCCAACGCGTCTCATAATAGTCGTATCGCATATAAAGGCGCGCGCGAGCAACGAGCGAAATTCACCCTTCGCAAGTTTCCTCATCGTGTTTCGCAAACTTTCAAATTTATTTAAATTCTATTTAAACAATAAAATTGTATGCGATGCGTAATTTTGCTTTAAATTACAAATAGGTGATTAAAAACTAATGTGTATAATTTTGTGTTTTATGTAATAATTTATTCCATTTCTAAGGTAATTCCAAAACGTGAAATCAAAAAAAAAATGTTTTGAATTCCATATTTTTATTAGAATCTAATGGAAAACAATTCTTTCCAAACACATTGAAAAATTCTTGTTATAACTATGATAATTTAATGTCCTTTGAGAAAGTTGCACAAATTTGAAGAAATTATTGCTTGTTTGGGAATATTTAAAAAACTAACTAGAATTACTCAAGTATCAAACTGTTGCTCCCTTCGAGAACATTGATCAGATTTGGCAATAGTCTGCAAAATTTCAAAAAAAAGTAAAATTAGCTAATACGGGGAAATTACTTCAAGATACTTCAATAAGGTATAGGAGGTTTCATGAAATTTTGTTGGAAAATGTAAAGGTTTTCTATGACATCCACAGGAACCCAAATTTCCGAACTAGTGGGGATCACTAAAATTAAGAATATTTTATGAAAACTTCTTAAAAAATGCAAAAAGCATTTCTAAAATCTCCACAAAATCGACGATCATAAGTGATGTCGCATGTTATTGGGCTTTCAATAAGGGCTTCTTTCTATAATAAAAATTATAATTTTTGAGAAAGTTGCAAAAATTGAGTAAGTATTATTACAAAACTATGGTAAGCATTATGAGGAAAACGCTTTTCCAAGGTAATGCCTTCCCAACTCAAATTTGGGATTTATTGAGGATTCCCAATATTCAGACTATTTTACGAAATGCTTACAAAATTGTCGATCATAAATGATTTGGAATGTTATTGGATTTTTAATAAGTTTTTCTAATAATTCTGACAATTTTAGTGTTAAAATCGAACGCCCTTTGAGTAAAAATCGGGCTGGATTGTTATAAAAGTGTAGTAATTTAGCTGAAGAAGAGAACCATTATGTAGAGTGCGTTTTTCAAGGCAATATACCTTCCCTCGTGTGGACGCTCTCATAAAAATTCCGTTGCATTGATTTACGCCAGGATACGATACGGTATAAGACAACGTCGACGGCATAAAATATTTTCATTAGAGCCATTGTGCGCGCATAGAAATTCAGTCATTGTCATAATTGACTCGTAGCTACTTTATCGATTCTATATCATCATCGGGCGGTAATAAAGTCGCCCTCCGTTCCATTCGGCAACCGCCATAAACCCGAGCAGTCAGGCAGCAGGATGGCAGGCAGGGCTCTGCTCTCCTCCGGTCGCCCGCTTCTCTAGCTCTTCGCATCGCACACAATGATTTTACGTGGCCAAAAATGTAAATCTCCTACCGGACAAAGATTATCGATTGCCCGGCTCGCTCCTAGACGCGGTCGCCGACAATAAAATGTTTTATTGCCGGCGCTTTTCGCTGGCGAATTCATTGCGGGAGAGAAAACAAAAATTGCGGTGGGACGTAATAAAGAAACGCATACAAATTGGAGCTCCGACTATAGTTAGTAATACAATAGTAGTTTTAGGTAGACAAAACACAATCGCCGGTATGATTATTAATTTATAATATGAAAATCTAATATAGAAATGCTATATTTGTCGGATGACAATTCGAACACAAGCGCGCCGGGAGATTAAATTAGATTGTACGGAAAAACGGTAAGGAAAGCATTGCGCAAATAGAATTGAAGACGCCGACGATGAGGACAAAGAAGAGAAAATGCGCACAAATCTTTGTTTTATTGAAACATTACGCGCTAACTATAAGCCTGTTTTTGCTCCAAATTCCACTTTAATTAAATTTCAAATCATGACTTTTTTATGAGCCGCGCCGTGCGCGCGCTCTTAAAATGATTTCGCGTTCAAACATGATCGTCGAAAATAAAAACAAAAATTTAGATATAAAACCAGCGTAGGTACTAAAAATAGAAGCGACGTTTATACTCAAAACCTTTATATGATTTCAAAATCGATCGAACCTCAAATTCTTTCAATTACATAATACGTTTTAGGATTTCATTCACATTTCAATTTATAGCTAAAATACTCATTTCATCTTTTTTCATTATTAAAATTCTTCAAAATTTATATCCGTTTAGTCTGGCAACATGTCCTTACAACGTTGTGAAATAATTAGCTAAAAAGTAATCATTTTTGTGCAATTTCCATAAAATAGTTCAAAATTCGTAAAAATTTGTATCTTTGTTAAAGTTTTTCCTACAAATTGTTCATATTAATTAGGTAAAAAAACTTTTAGTTGATAAAATTTTACAAAATTTGCTCAATTTTCTTAAAATACTTCAGAACTTCTCAAAATTCATAAGCTATTTTAGATGTTTCTTTCAAAACGGTAACATCTCCATCGAAAATTTGTTAAAAGTTACAAATTGATGACATTTTAAAGAAAATCCAGAAAGATTTTGATAATTATTACACAATTTGGGACGTTTTTACTCAATATCATTAAAAATCTTCACATAAATACCCAGAAATTCATTTCGTCGACGGATTTTAAATCTATGATCTTCCATCCGCAATCTACTAGCGCAATAATTGCACACAATTATCTTTCCACTTAAAAATCGATGGAACGTTTGCCCCCGAACGCGCCATACACATCCACGTCTACACACATACAGCAAATCGAATAATCCAATTCCAACCAGCAGCAGCGGGAACTTTTGAATTGAATCCGGAGCGACAGCGACCGAAAAAACAGCGCGCGAGAGAAGAGAAGAGAAGAAAAAAACGAAACGAAAAATTGCCAGCCCACATCACCATCTACTACAACCCGCCACCACCCCCGTCGGCATTAGTATCATGTTGTAATAAGATTGAAGCGCTGCCAAGAGTTTGCAGGTTGGGAGATGAATTGAAAGCTTTTGTATTGCGCGATGAGTGTCAGGACGGATGGCATGGAAAAACGCGACGTCGTCGTCGTCGTCGTTGTCGCCGGCGCGCTCTCGCAAAAAAATATATTTGGCATATGTGTGTTAATGTGTGTGTGTATATATTATAAGATACCGTCGAAAAAATGTAATGCCAAATATTTTAATGGTAAAATATTGCGTTTTTTTCTCTCTCTGTATATGCTCGGCAAGGATTTAAGGTCATGTTAAATGTAATTGAAAAGTTTTTTTTTTGTATGTGTGTATGTGTTGCTGTTGTTCGGGTGTTACGTAAATTTTTCGTCGTCAATTCAATTCAATGACTAACGCAATATATTT
The DNA here is from genome assembly GCA_030264715.1 of Adinopsis sp. GC000173. Taxonomy (NCBI): domain Eukaryota; kingdom Metazoa; phylum Arthropoda; class Insecta; order Coleoptera; family Staphylinidae; genus Adinopsis; species Adinopsis sp. GC000173. Next base: position 35,581 of record JARJDW010002133.1, read on the forward strand.
TTAGTTAAATAAGCGCATAAATTATCGAACGAGTTTTTGCGAGTTGTGTGTAATTAAAATTTGTGTGAAGAATTACACTAATTTGCAGAGAAAGTATTCATAAATATTGAATTTTTTATTAAATCAATGTTTATTCTACAATTTTACTTTAAAAAAGCAATAATTTTTCATTTTGATTCTCAAAAACCTTTTAAAAAGCAAGATTTTTCAAATTTTTTCAAATTTTTCTTAGAAATTCTTCAAAAATCTGTTCTTTTTTCAAATTAAATAAAGATTTTTGTTTAAAAAGCAACAATTTGTACTAAATTTTATTAGAAATTCCCTTAATTTATTCGATTTTGAAATTAAATCGTAACTTTTCTTTAAAAAATAACCATTTCTCTTTTTTTCTTTATAAAGAATCTTTAAAACATCGTGAAAGATACGAATTTTTCATGAAAATACTTTTGTAAAAATGCATTAGGAAAATTCGTTTTCTTCTGTTCTTTAACAATTTTTGCACAATTTTTTAGTTTTGCGGCAAAATTGCGATGTGAAACAAACAATAATTTTCAAGTTATGTGAAATATTTTTACGCCGGCTAATAAACAATGTACGGAAAAATTATCAAATCAATAAAATAAAAAAATAACTAGGTATATATGTACAGCTGTTGTTAGGTGCAACAAAACGTTTGTTATTATTTCGATATTATTATATGTATGGAAAATATTCAATCACTTAACGCATAATTTTTTTAACCTAGAAACTTTCCAACAATATATAAGTTGCATGCATTAAAATGTATTCGTCAAAACGATTTCATTCTAATCACCGGGTGGAAAATCGATTGGCAAAGACGCGACCGGAGCGAGTTTATTCACTTTTCGTTGCATATTCACGTACACGGCGCAAAAAACCCTATTTTCCGCATCATTTCCGGCTTAAATTTCCTCTCTTCGAATTCCAATTAACCGAAAGTGCAATTTCGCGTTTAGCGCATAAACAAAATATCAACATTTCGACACTGAGAGCGCGAAAAAAAATGAACTTCAATGTCGTACAATGAGAGAGAAGGAGTGTATTTTTAGATAAATGTACGTGACTGTATCGCTTTTCGCTAAATTGAACGCGGAGCAGAGCGACAAGGGAGCGAACGAAAAAAAATGAGTACGTACGAGTCGTGACCTATCCCAAAAACGGATCAATAAAGTGAAATTGTAAGTGTTTCTCATCTGGCACGACGCGGCGCCCGCACACCGGCGACGACTTCCATCGCCCCGGCGAACAAAAAACACACTGCTGCCGCTGCTGCTGCTCATGGAGGAGAGTAAAAAACTGGTGTGCTGCCTTCCACGGCACTCTTTTTGCTTTTCTCTCTGGACAAATCTATGTTGGGCGATAAGAACGCGCCGTTTTACGTCGCGAACGTGACTTAAGTTCTAATAAAATCGCAGCTGCTCGGCGACCTACCTTAACTAATCGATAAAGCCGGCCGAGAAAGGAAAAAATAGGAAAATATGTATGTATGATGATAAAAAGAAAAATGAAACTTACCAAAATGAAATTTGAATATTCTAGTTAAGTAGGTACACATTTATCGCAGACAAAAATCACTAGGTAGCTAAATATTAGCTAAGAATCATAATAATCTTCTTATAATTATACAATAATAAACTTGTTAATAGATGGCCACTGAAGAAACAAATCATTCGTATGTTTCGTTATTATTTATTATTATTAAAGAGAAATTTTTTAATACTCGTCGTCGACGTCCTAATAATGCGCGTTTCGTAAATTAAACATTTAATTTGTACCAAATTGGTTTTTTATCACAATGCATTGAATTGAATTAGAAAACTGTCCGGCGTTGTGTGCAGTAGTATCATTTGGGAAACGGTATATTTTAAAATTGTTTTAATTAATTAATAATATTAATATATATAATATATATATAAAGTTTCTTTTTTTTGTGTAACAAAAAATTTAGTTATTAATTTTTTGTTTGGTGCGTTTCCGCAACACTAAACACCACGGTGAACCGAACGAGACGAACGTCGGCCGTACACTGAACACGAAAACCGGTAGATTTCGACCGGAATGATGGTGGAGCGGTCGCCGGCAAGTCTGAACCGAAGCGAACAAAGAGCGGAAACTACCGTTAAGCAACGAACGGCGACGAACAGCTGATAATCAGCTGATGGTTTTCATTTGTTCGTCGTCGTGCGCTCTGGTGCGCTCGTCCCATCTCGCTTGCTTTTCGAGTCGCTCGCTCGCACCTAGCAGCATATACCTGCTGTCTGTCTATGTATAATACGACAATTTTATTTGAAAAATGTATAATGTACGACAGTGAGTCATAGATAAACTATAATCCCAGGTATACATGCTTTTTCGGATGAAATGTTTAAAGGGACGGATTGTGTGCACACACACTGCTGCGGACGTGTCTCGACGCGCTGTCCGCCACCGTCAGCCGGCATGAATGAGCGATTTTTTTCCTCTGCGTTTTCGGGCAATAATAGAAAATGTGTTCGGCTAATCAATACCTGGAATGGATGGATGGAATACAACACTCAATACTACTACATACATACTCTCTCTTCACATCTCAGAGAATTTAAATCCGTAATTAATTCTCTACATAATTTATTATGATGATCAAAAAGCTAATTAAATATTCTTTTGTCTTGCGTTTAAGTGAAAATTACATAATCTATTTATTAATTAAAATTTTGTTGTAAATTTTCGGGCCAAACAACGTGTGCTGCTATATGGTGGTATATAAAGTTATAACTTCATTTTCAATGCATGTGGATGTGAATGTTACGCAACATTGTTTAAGAGAAATTTGCAATTTATAATTTGCAATTTATAATTTGGCCACCTTTAACACAAATTCAACGTGTCACATTAAAATAATTAACTTTTTTTAATCATAAAATAATTATCTATAATAAAATTTCTATTTTTTTTATTCGAAAAATGTCAGTTTCTTTGTTCAGTTTATGGTACTTAAAAATTGTTAATATTTTTGTAGTAACATTTTTTAAATTGCATCATTTTCAATACAAATGGACGTTAATGTTACGCAATATTGTCCAAGCAAAAAGTTGCAATTTAATTTGACCACATTGAAAAATAATTAACTTTTTCGTTCATAAAATCATTATATAATTGAATTTCATTTATTATTTAAAAAAAAATGTCAGCTTCTTTGTTCATTTTGCTTAAAAATCGTTAATATTTAATTGTTTAAAACAAGCTTCAATATATATTTCACAAAAATAATTTACATTTTTTGATAATAGAATAATTATAACAAAATTTCTTCTTTTTTTTATTCAAAAATCCCAGTTTCTTTGTTCAGTTTTCTTAAAAACCGTTAATATTTTCATTATAGGTAGATATTTTTAAAAGTGAGTAAAATATGTTTCGTTGTCGATGCAAGTGGATGTGAATGTGACGCAACATTGTTCAAGAGAAATTTGCAATTTACAATTTAGCCACATTTAACACAAATTCAACGTGTCACATTAAAATAATTAACTTTTTTTAATAATAAACTCATTTCAAGTAGATTACTTTACTTTCATTTATTCAAAAATGTCAGTTTCTTTGTTCAGTTTACCCAAAAACCGTTAATATTTTAATTTTTGAAAACATTTTTTTTAAATTGCTACAAAAACTTAAATATTGCATAGGTATCATTAAAAATGAATAAAATTTATTATCAAATTCTTTCAATATAACAAATTTTTACGTTATAATAAGAAAATTCGTTAAAAATATTACAAAATCTTTTGTCTGTTCTACGAAAATTAAAAAAACATTCAACAAAAATTAAAATAATTATTCTTTATGAATAAAGTAATTGCAGCGAAATTTAATTTCTTTACTTAGTAAAAAAATTGCTAGTTTCTTTGTTAGTTTCCTTTCTTTCACCCAAAAAACCGTTAATTTGCTTTTACAATTTTGCATTTTTTAGAAATACAAAAAACTTTTTTATAAAACATGTTTTAATACTAAAAATCTCCTAAAAATAATTAAAAAAACAACAAATTTTTATTTATTTATATCAATAAACATCAAAAAGCTAGTTCCTTTGTTAGGAATACTTAATTCTTTACCTTAAAAGCCGTTAATTCCCTAGTGCAATTTTTTTGTTAAATTTAATAATTTAATAACTCTACAAACAACAATATATTTTATATTTTTAATTAATTATTAAATTTTCAAGCGTAAATTTATATCATATTTGTTTTTCTACTTTTACACAATATGTATATTTACAAAAATTCCATGAATTTTATTTATTTTATTAAATATGAAATTAAACAAAAAAATATTATGAAGCAAAATTTTTTATGTTATATAACATTATCCAATTGTAATTAGTGATTTTTGCAAAACAAAAAACTCAACGTGCCTCACACAATTTTATTCTTTTTTGCGCTAAAAATAGCTAATTTCTTAATCGTACGTAATTTCGACAACAACAAAAAATTGTTGTATTTGCTAAGTGTACCACCTACCTACAACAATTTCGCTTTCTTAATTCATTTTTAATTTGCGCATACAATTGCGCAACGTTGTCCAATTGAAATTTGCATTTTTTCCCTTTTTCTCAAAGAAAAAACCAAGTCAGAAATTCTTTGTGTGTCGCTCGACCGAATGAATCGTTTATCGCTAAAGTAATTAATTTTTTCTAAATAGTAAATAAATGCAACGGTGAATGTACGTTTTTCGACAATGGAACGAAATTGTGCAATCATAAAATTGTTTCGTATGTAGTTGTGTGTGTGTGTGTTTTCCTTCAAACAAAACGTGCATTTTTAAATAACATCACTTTTTTTTAAATATTCATAGCTAATTTAAATTTTGCAAACTCATTAACTTTCCTTCGCATTTTCGGCAACTAATTAATTTGCTAATATTGTAAAAGGCAGGGAATGAAATTTATAACAATATTAGCACGTTTTTATTATAGCTCGTCGCATTGTCTGTCAGTTTGTCTGTAAATGTACGATTTTAAACTTATTTCTTAAATAGTTGAAGCTTAAGAGGAGATGACAATACATTCTCTAATTGTTTACTCACCCTTAAATAAAGAATTTATACTAATATTCCCAAATCTATTTACAAAGTGACGTATACGTTCGAATGAGGTTATTAAAATTGTCAAAGTGACTTGATAGGGTTATCGAAGTGATATTGATGCGGTTGTCAAAGTAGCAACAGCTAATCGTAAAAATGTGATTACTTTTAATATTCGTTCTATACCTACAATACGTATAATTATTTGTAGTGTTTTTACGTTTCTTTTCTCTAGCCTTTTATTCCTCCAATAAATTCCCATAAATTTATAATAAACAATTAAAAAGCCATATTGTTAGTGCGCTTATTTATGATTAATTCTCTAAAATGTAATTAAAAATTATTAGTTTTTTATTTAAATTCTCAAACGCAATAAATTAATTAACGCTTAAACAGCTATAAATAACGTTGGGAGTAAATGATGAAGAAAAACTATCATTTTCATAATAAATACGGCGATAATTAATTCTGAGCCATTGCACTTGCGGGATAAAAAGCGAACTATTGATTCGGGGGATTTTAAGTTGCGCCTGGCTATGCGATGTGTATACCAACCCCGTTCGCAATACATTATGTATTTATAATTCATTGCAATTTTGCTTTTTCTGGTGGGTGGTGGAAAAACGGGGGGTGGTTGAATTAACCTCATAATTACGTGCAATAAAAACCGGGCCGGGCGTTTATTACCTAATTTCATAAATAAAAAACGATGCGCGCCTAAATTTTGCACACACACACACACACACACACACCGTCGCTGAATTAATAATCAAATTGAATGTATTCGAATTAAAGTTTTGTGTGTCCGGCTGCAATTTCCGCGTTAACATCTCATTAAAAAAGAGTTTCGCATGCACGTATGTATGTATGTATGTACATAATTTTTATTGCAACGCATTGCGAAATATTACGAACGAAAATAACGGGGCGGAATGAAAAGCAATGTAATGCAATCGTAAAAAATATATAAATAGCAATTAATTTCTAGGCGAATCGCAAAATTAATTATTCAACCGCAATTTCCTGCAAAAGCAAAATCTTAAAATTGTGCCATGAATTTAACATTAAACGGGCACCTAGCGAATCGTCATCATGTAGATATATCTATCTACCTATACACACACTTTTTCTTTCTCTGCGCTTCACTAAGGCAAGTTAATTACATTTATTTCTCGATGCACACTCATCCTTCGATTTACACGGTTATACCAACATTAAACCCTTAGATTTAGTATTTTTTTACACAGTTTGGATTGTAAATTTATAATTTCTCTTGAAGAAAAGTGAATTAGGTATAATTATTATTCGCTCTAACACGATTTACGCATTTATCCCATAGAGATCGCGAATATTCCAGTGTTTTCCAATCTATTTTATGCTGAGCTCCCCCTTTATCAGTCAAATTGTGCCTTACTAACTACATATTACTTATTAATCTTCTTTTAAACACTTGCGATTGGAAACAATGCAAATAAGTTCTCGATTAAGTACATGTAGTTATCTATTTTATTATTTCCACCCCAAGATTCATGTTGTATTTTTATTTTATATACCTACTTTGTATTGTATATGCAAATAATTTCCCTCAAAGAAAAGTGAATTACTTAAATTTATTGTATTTATTTCTTGCTTTGTTTACTTGTTCGGTAGATTCACCCTTCGATCTGCACTATTCGCTTTTACATGGTTGATCCATTTATGAGGGATGAGAGATTTATGCGGTTCATATCTAATTTATATCTGTTATACTGAAAATCTATAGTTTGCACAGAAAATGAGCAATCTCACTTTTACACGGTTATTAATTTACAACATCATATTTGCGCGATTATATTTTTACACTTTTAATGAACACACTGTACACAGTTTTGATTTCCGGTATGGAAAATACTAAACATAGTTATCTAGAATTTATACGAATTTTAATAAATACATATACAGTTTCGCTGTTACACGAATTTAATAATAAAATCCATTTTGTTTTTATGATTAATAAAAGCGGCAATAATTCTAATAGTTAAATTTTAGCAATATTAATTCTTTGTTTCGTTTTACACTGCAAATTCGATTTATTATCGATTTACTATATAAAATAACCTTTTGTTTTTTGTCAGAGAGTTTTAGTGGTTGAAAAAAAAGTCTTCAATTTGTGTTAAAGTCGCTCAAAACTTTCGTTTCGCTGAGAAACTATTTTTTTTTGCTACATTTTAGATTAGTGCAAAAACTTTTCTTTGCCACTTAGCGATTTATTTATAAAAGCGCATTAATAAAAGTGGCAAATGGAAACAATGCAATATTTGAGCGCTTATCAATCGCTGATAAAATGTCTTGTTGCG
>JARJDW010002145.1:0-14658 GCA_030264715.1 Adinopsis sp. GC000173
ATCATTATTATTATTATTAAAAGAGTTTAAGGTCGGCGGCTCGCATTGCACAACGTATTGAAAATGTGTGAGTTTATAAATTATACATTCATATATATGTGTATCGTTTAACTATTCACTTAGTCACTCAAGGAAATGTGTCCAAATGTTGGAAATGTTCAAGTTGGGTGAAGTTTATTGATAAATTATTTGTGAAACAATTGGTTTTAAATCAGTTCAGTTTCAATGGTATGGTCATGCTATTTAGGTTACAACTAATTTAATGTGTTCGATAATTAAACATTGATTTGTCGTTAAAGTGTGCCATATGAAATAAACGTGTTTAAGCACAGTTAAATTATTGTAATTTTATAGAACAGTGGTTCCCAAACCATGGCAAGTACTGATTTGGGATATTCCGTGACTAACTGTTAAAAATGTTTATCAAATGCGTTCAAATATTATGCTTTCTTTATTGCATCTATATTTTTTTAATTTCCTTATAGTCAAAGTCCCGGAAACGGTGTTGCAGAGCGTTTCAGGTGTAGTTCACCAAAGAAAGTACTCGAAAATTGCATACAAGATAGAATATTAATAGTAAAAGAACACTAACTGTTGTGTATTGTTTAGTAGTTAGTTTAGTGGTAGAAAAAGATTTTTTTTATTCATTTTTTTATATAACAGGAGAAAACTGATAATGGCAATTTTCTCCTCTGCCGATTTGTGATGATGATAACTCAAAAATCCGCTATCCCCTCACATGTATCTTTCTCTGCCCTGATGATGGTCGTACAATAAAAACGACTGAGACATTGTTTTTTGATTGATGATGTTATCTGCCTAAATACAGCATCCAACTTAAAAAATAGCTCAACTTTAAAATAGCCTTGCCGAAATTAACACCATCTTCCTTCATAAATTTTATGAAAAATGGCAACAAAATACTTTCAATTTAACAAGTAATTCTTAACTAATTCTGTATTTTGTAAAAATAATTGACTATTTCTCAAATCATTTAATTTTTCACTTTTTTGCATTAATGATTGTGTGATTAAGGTTACATATGGCAACTGAACATTACGTTTAAATCTACCAATACACGTGTATATGAAAACGTAATCTAGAGATAATAATAAATTGGGTGTGAAATAAATGAAAATTTGCACAAAATGATTAATTTTCGAAGGTAATTGGAATTGTTACAAAATTAATAATTAACCGTTCATAAATAATTATTTCTTACATGATGATTTCGCCTTGATTGATGTCTTTCAGCGATAATATATTATAAAATTGAATTAGTGCGTTGTTGCAGAGATTTTGCGCCAAATTAATTAAATGTAGCAGTGTGTGGGTAAGTATGTACCTATAGGATCACCAGCGACACCGATCTTTTACGTAAGTGAAGTGATTTATAAAATATATTGCGCATCGAATAAATTAACATTACTCATTGTATACTTACAACAACAAAAATCATCAATTTAAATATATTCTTGGAAGCGTTGCAAAACGCTCACACACACACACACACACACACACACAATAAAAGTACCATTTAAAATTCATAAACAAGGTATTGTTTGTGGTTTAAGTGATTGATCACCAATATTGAAAATAAATTTATATTGGCCACTACCGTCTCTCGCGAATGGAATAATTAAAAGCAACAGCTTAAGGTTGTTTTATTGAAAGAAATCTGACAAATTGTATTAGCGCAAGGACTTGTTGAAATTTATTGTTTGGGGATCGTCCGATTTATATATAAAATATTACGCTTTAATTAGTATGTGCTTAAAGGTATTATTTATTGAAGCTATATCATTGTTGAAAATAAAGTGGTTAACATTACGCTACACACAAATTCGTGCATTTTTAAACTAGATTACATTTGTTGTAATATTTGCAAACATGTTAAACAATACTCGAAATATTATTGAGTTGTTTTGAATGTATTTCTTGTTAGAAATGATTGATAGATATTCTTAGTAATGTTTTCTAGAATTTTAATACTTAGGCAATGTAATTCTTTCTAAATTTATCGGAACTGTATATACAGCAATAATACGAGTAGTAATATATTATTTTTTATATTTTAATAGCAATTTTTTGATGTTTTAATAATTAATGATTCGTATGTGTGGTTTAAATGATTGATGTACAATCATGAAATAGAAATTTAAAGATACGTTATTGGTATATGTAATTCTTTAATAACATTTTATTTTATTTACTATAATAATTTATAAACAAATTTGTTGATTTTTCTATTTTAGTGCTAAAAGTGTTGAATATATACAACATAGGCTAAAAAAATAGATATTTTTGTGCCCATTATCAGAGAAATGAAAGTCACAGGTAAAAAGATATACATTTAGTACGACATCTTTTTTAAATAAATCAATTATATCATACTGAAAAGACATCAAAATATTCCTACAGTACCAATTTGTCAAGAACTAATAATTACAATTTAAAAAAAATAGTTATTAGGCTAATGGTTGTGTCAGACACTAAAAAAGTGCGATATTTGTTTTGAGTACTTTATCAGAGAAATTATTCAATTAAAGTTATAGGTAAGATAGTACATTTTTAAATGAATGAATTATATCATACTAAGAAAATATAAATAATATTAGTATAGTATTAGTTAGTCAAAAACTAATAATTACAATTTTCAAAAAAATATTTATTGGCTTAATCGTTGTATCAGAATTATATACCTACTATATATTAAATTCAAGTTTTAATGTGCGTACCTAATTAATGCATAAGTTGATGAGTCATCTAAGATTCGATACAATTTGTGAATTTACAAAACCCAACTTTGCCTAATTAAGACATAATCAAAGCCAGTTAATAAAAAAATTATAGAAAATCATTATGTCTGATACCAAAAATAGAAATGCTATTCAATTACTATAACAAACTTAAGCATTTAATTAAACATTCATAAATTACATATTGTTTATGGTCAATACTTTAAAAAGAAATAATTAATGTTGGTGATGTCCAAATTGAAACAACTATCTGGCTTCTTTATTACAAAAACTGGCCTATGAAAGAATGCAACGTTGTTGCATTATGAAATTATCATTAAAAATGTATAGAAAAATTATTGTTAAATTAAGAATATAATAATAATCCATCAATATTGAAGCAAACGTTGATTGAATACTTATTATAACGTTATTAAAAGCAACAATTTATAAATAATTATTCATCGGCTTATTAGATGATTAATGTCATAATATAAAAAAAATCTTTCACATTAAGTAGGTGTATTTAATTTCATTTCAAAGAAATCCAAGATAATTCTTATCATAAAAATACAGTTAATAGATGAAATTTTCAATTTTATTAAATATACATAATATCTAATATACATTAATTCCAACAATCATCAATATTAAATTTAATAATTCATAGACGTTGTTTCCTATTTAAATTAATAGAAAAATCGTTTGCCGTTCGCAAGATGATTGATGTGCTGGTGAACGATGAATAAAAAAGGAACGAAATTGAAGATTGTAACTACTGTTTGGTAAAGTGAATATTTAAAAACCAGCTTCTCGAACGGCAGAAGCACACACCGTCGTCGTCTTATAAAGTGTGTATGTATATGCAGCTGGCGAAGGTAAACTACACTCCATTACTTTATGTGAGTGTGTGTATGTTTTGTGTGTGTGTGTGTATGTGTGTTATCATTAAATAAGACCACCATCAGTGAGAAAACGTTTTGCTCTCTTGTCCATAAATGTTGCGCACTTGCATGCACACACATGTATGTACGATATTGTATTTGTATATGTGTGATCTATAATAAAATGTGCAATTTGTTTGGAAACCTTACTATCGAATAGATTGTATGTATCTATCGTATGTAGGTACATATACATAATTCGAGAATGATTGTGAAATTTGATTTTAAATCATCGCTCGATTGAATATTTACATTTTCTTTTATGCAAATCATTTATAAGTCTAGTAGTTTAGATATTACCAAGTCTCATTAGCAGCAGATAATAAATATATAGCTACTTTACCTATCTAATTAAATATTTTTATAAATTGTGACTGGAAATAAGCACTTGTAATAGCACCTATAGCACGACTAAGAATTTAAAACAAAAGTATCACCCATTTCAACATTTTATGAAATGGCAATCACCCCAAATTATATACTGTAGCTTTACATTTCATATTGAAGTGTCAAAGCTTTGGAGGTTAAATGTAGAAAATAAGAAACATGAAAATTAGCAGCAAAAATAAAGAAAATCCTTGTATTTTTACTTAACATAAAAGTTTTGCCAATCAATTATAGTTTATATATATAACATTGTAATTAGATTATAACTAATTGGCTTATAATTTACATAATAGTTATGATTTATAATACTGTAAAACCATTTCATTTTCTTTTGCCAATTATGGGAAAAAATATTTGATACTGGTAGTTTGTTATATTACAAAAGCAGAAAACTTGCAATAAAATAGTTCTGTACATACCTATTTTTGAAGCAGAAAAATTGAAATCTAAATTGATTAATATTTCATTTGTAATTGCAGATATTATATAACAATTTTGGTCATCAACCAAAAAGAATATTGAAAAACATATTGGTGGAAAAAAAGGCGTGTCCACTTTGCAGCTTGCCGAATAAAAAAAGTGCGGCCCGGCGGCTTCAGTGCAATGCCAAACACGTAAATACATTAATTTCTTATTTAAGGAACTATAATTTGGTTGCAGTAAACAAATATATCAATTTATGTTTATATCTAATTTATTAGTTTCTAGGTGAATTTATTTCGATTGGGCAGGCAAGGTATTTTGTTATTAATATTAGTATTAAATATTAAATATCTATAAGTATACTTATGGATATTTAATATAATTGACAAAAAAGATGTATCATTTGGAATGAACACGTACTATATCAGATTATGTTAAATATTTAATGTAAATTACATTATTAATATTATTCTTACCTCTATCATTAGTTCAACACAATTACGTGTTTTTATTTTAATATAATCGTATGGTAAAAAGGAATAAATAGCAATGTTTTAGTCTATATCACATTCATTACCATCTAGTGATATTCATTTTAATAATATTATTGTATGATATTTAATAAATTCTGATCGAATATAATTCGATAGTAAATTTTAAAATAAGATATTATAGAGGTTATTTTAACATATTTAAAAACCTACGAATTTTGATTTACCATAAATAATTTTACCCTATATTTCTCTCAGTGTATGAACTACGTTTACAACTAATTTTTTATGTCTATGAAGTGATTTTAATCAAATTGTTGTAAAATTTAATTGATAAATAAATCATTATCTGTGTTAATTTGCTTATTTCATGTTGCAAGTTTATATTTATAAATTTGTGTCAAAATGTGTAACATAAATGATAATCTTCTTATAAATTTTATTGATGTATTGTAGATTTTTCATATAGCATTGACAATATTAATTAATTAATTAATTAATTAAGGTATACTTTACGTTAAAATCTTTAAGATTAATAAATGCTCTTCATTGTACCCTATTTGAAAATATTACACTTAATATTTCATTAGATGCCATTGGTTTACTGGCCATGAAAAAACCATTGCAGCAATATATTGATAAATTTTGTCATTTTAAATTACTCCTAATAATAATAATATTCTTCATACTTTAAAACTTTCATACATAATGAATGAAATTTTTAAAACACGTTATTAGCAAATGTCATTAATTTGACGAAAAAAGATATATGATTACCTCTAGAATATTAGCTAATGTTCTATAAAAAATTTTCAGGATGACATTCATATATTTTCCTATAATAATAATAATAATAATACACACTAAATGTCACCTATATTCACATGTGCTTAATATTATTCAAAATTTATATGATGACAGTTTAATTCTATTTGAATTTCACTATTTATTATAAGTAATGTTTATATATACCAGGTATCTGTATTTAAATAAAAAGATAATGGTTTAAAATAATTATTCAATTTTCTAGAATGATGGAGATTATTATATATAATTCGATTTTGTTTGTTGAATTGCAATCATTAAAGTAATTTGAGCTAGAGAATTCATTTCATTTTACATTATGGAAAATAAAAATTTATTTTGAGCTAAATAATAAATCATTTGTTAAACATTCATTTCTTTTACAGTGCTTCAACGTTATAAATTATAGATATTAAAATCAAAATTCAAAAGTTAAAATGAATTTAATGATACATCACTCGAAGAAAGTTGTAAATTTTAATAAAACAATAAATTTTACCATTATCTTGTTATTCTATTTTATTGTAAATAAAACTCTTTCAAAATTTCTTTGTTTTGTATTATAATGCATTTACATTTTGAAGCAACAATTTAATAAAACCAAAAACTACAAGCAACCATAAATCAAATCTATAATTTTTTCTGAATTTCTAAACATAATAAATTATTATATTGTTGCCGAAAACTTAATTAACATTATATAATAACATAATTATGAATTGATACGCGAAAGAAATAAAAATTTTATTGATTGATAAATTTTATATGTTTTTACGCAACTTTTTGCCATAAAAAAAACAACAGTCTCTTTACATTATAATTTATAACAATAAAATAATGCAAATATCAAAGAAACGAAATTCATTGAATATACTTAACATATTTGCATCAATTTTATCAATATTATTAAAATAAAAGTGCATTGATTGACTAATTTTATTTGTTTTTGTGCAAGTTTTGTCATAAAAATAAAAATCGCTTTACATTATAATTTATAGGTAATATAAAATAATGTAAATTTTAAACAAAACGAACTTGATTAGATTTACCTACCAACCTATTTCTAAAAAGTTCAAACATCGTCAATGCTATCGATTTTTTTATTGTCTAACTTTTAAATAATCCGTATATTACTAAAAAGCAATTTAGAATTATTTAATTAATTATATCATGTAAACGACGTTTTTTAATTTTTAATTATTAGTTGAATATGTCTAAATTGTTCATTCATTTATTCAAAATTTTATCAAATATTACAATAAATTAATTAACATACTATTTTAAAAAAATTAAACTTCATGAATGTAATCGAATATGTAATTACCTTTTAATAAATTTGTGATGGTTAAGAATTTCTATGACATTGTATTACACATATATTTATATAAGCCTATATGTACTATTTTAATTTAACGCTTGTTAATACAAATTAGCAACTAATTAATACAAAGTATCAATGCTGGTTGCTTCTATATGTGTGTAATTATTCGCACAAAAACTCTATTAAAAATGATTGCTTATTATTACCCGTCGCTGTAATATTAATAATATTGCAAATTTATATTATGTACACCGTAATTGTATTATGAAATAATTTCATAGAACAGATATCTATTTCTTTCCTTCCTTCAAAGTTGTAGCGAAAAAATCGATTGGAAATTGTATCCCGCTGTGCTGCTATAGAAGAGGTCGCCACCTCAACGATGTATTTGCAATATGTAAGTATGTATTTTATTTCATTATTGCAGATATACATATCTATGAAAAGGCTTTTGTGCCCCCAGCCAGTGAGACAGTGAAAGGAAAATGCTGATGGTGTAGAGTCGTTGTTTGTTTCAAAAACGGCAAAAAAGCGAGTAGAGGGAGATGGACGAGGTTAGAGTTCATACTAATCCGCGAAAGCCGCGCCTTAGACTCGATTATATTGCACACACACACACATCGGCGAATTAGCAAAAATTAAAGCGGATGGAAAATAAAACTGAAATTTTTATGCCCGCGCACTGAGAGTATGCCTCAGTTATAGTTATCCATCAAAAACGTTAACCTTTTCGAAATATAATAAAATCCCGTGTATACGCATATCAATTTCAAATAATTATATCTGTTTTGTATCGTTTGTAATAGTAATCATACCGTTTGTCCAATGCCAAACATTTATGCAATTTTCCAACAAGCAACAAGCATCACTTTACCAAATGCAGCAATCTATCTGCTTCATTAAATTAATTAATTACCGACCTTTTACCACGTATACATTCGAAACACATGTAATTTGCTTGGCTCGCATAGTTTTTTTTCGCGAACGCAAAAATTCGCTTTGTAATACTATATTTGTAATTCTATACGGTCGGTGCTTTTAATCACACACACACAAAGCGAAAAACAATTGCCGTTGCATTTTCTAATTAGAAAAGTTTTATTTGCATTTTAGTCAGGTTTATTTATTGTCTGGTTGGTTTTGTCTCGACTCCGCGACGTTGTTGCATTGAAATGATATATTGGAAAAAAGATATTGGCGTCTATTTGAAATTCAAAAATGGTAAATCAAATAACGCTTACACACGATTGAAACAAAACAACAAAAAAACGCCTTCTTTTTCGTTTATGTTTGCGTTATTTATAATGGAAGAGAGAGTTGCCACCTGTTGAACTCGATGTGTATATTCTATTTATCCACCTTTATTTAAATTAATAAACATAATTTACATTAATACGTATTGTTTTTTTTTATTAACAAAATATAATCAACAGGTTGTGTGCTACTAAGCCCGGCGAATTGATACATCAAGTGCGCTAAACTATCTGTCATGTTCAGATTAAAATTTTCTCATATATAAAGTTCAACTAATCAGTCAAAAACTTTCTTATTGAACGCTAAGTTTTTAGCAACATCTAATCAATTATCGGGAGTAAAATATAACACGCAATTTATTGCGTAGCATTAGTAAATATTAATTAAAACTCAAATAATTATTACATCTTCTAATAGTTATTATACACGTTTCTTTTTATTAGCTTAAATATTACGTAACAAATAATAGATTTATTATATAAATAACACTTGGAATAATAATAATATTCTGAATAAAATTTATTATCATATTGTAATAATGTTAGTTAATAAAGTTTACTTTGTTTTTCATCAATTTGCATCTTATTAAATGCCGGGTTACAAACATTCCTAATATTCTATATATATATTTATTTCCATTCTTGTTCAATCTTTAAGCTTATGAAAATTGTTGCAATGCGGAAAGTAGGAAAAATTTACAATTATTTGGGTACAAATAATTTTTGGATTTCCTAAAAATTTTTATATCATTTTCGACCAGTACTTTCTTTATCGTTAAAAATTACCTAGTTTTTTTATATAAATTTAAATAATTTGTACACTTTATATACAGCGGGACCCCAATTAACCGGACCTTTCATAACCACCACCTCCCACAACAGGATCACCTGCACTATAGTATTGAAGCATTTCCAAACCATCCACACTAGCTCCTTACTCTTATCTACCTACCGTTATGATTTTCATTGTTATTTTATCTCATTTGACAAGGAAAGAAGCATAATCGCGGTTCCACTGTATTAGATTAATAGTTTAATTTTTTAATGCGTATTCATTTTATGTCCTTTAAATGTATTTTTGAATAGTCAATTAATTTCTCATCTAAAAAGGTAGTAAACATTTTACCTAAAAGCATTTTTGTGATAAACTGCTGTAAGAGAATTTTAATCATTGCTCCTCTAATGGCAATTAAAAACAGCCTCATTAAATGCGAGTTTTAATCAACTGATTTACGCACAAGTGATAAGATGTTTAAATTATTTTTTTATGTTATTTCAAACGTAATTATGATCTATCTACCATTTTTTGCTACGTTATAAAAGTTATAATTGATTGACGTAACAGGTGTTTAAAGCAGAAAAAACAGCGTTTAAAACAGAAAATTCCCACCAAATTTAGAACACATTAACAAATGGTTTCGTTAACTAAGTAAAATGCTCATTTTTCCTGTATTAATAATAATCAACAATTTCAACATGCAATAGCCTAAATAGTTAATTAAAACAATAATTATATTGATAAATTGTCTAAATAAATCATTTATTGTATAAGTAACTTGTTAAGTATCCGAAAAATGTAATTGGTAAAACCAAATAAAGTCAAATGAAGAATCATTTACGAAACACCGACATTACAAAAAAAATTTACATAATTTTTCAGGTACCCGTTAATTTATCTTCACACCGAAATTGATTAAATCTAATAATGAAAATCAATAATTTATACAGTTAAAACAATTCCGCCGAATTGTTGTACCTATATGTATAGAAAAAAGCGTGCGCCCAAAGAAAGAAGAAACGCAGCCTTAACACGTAATGAATATTAATTGTGTGTAATCCATCATCCAAAAAGTGAAATTTTTATAATGTTTAATTTAATTTACTCGTTTCTTTTCAATTTTAAATAACACACGCCGCACACATTGCGTCTACGCACCGACCGAGCGCGCACCGTTCTGTCAGTGCGATAATTTATTAACGGTTTGAGGATGACGATAATGCTATACGACAAACCGAAAAATAATCTAATAAGCGAAGCGATTTTTTCCTTTATATAAATGAATGATATTTATGTAAATATGATTCATATAGATATACTGAAAACAGATATAATAAATGATCATTCGAGATAAAAATATTCATCGGCGAAATTATTTTTTTATACTATATGTAAATATGACAAAATAAACATGTCATATTTATTAAATCTAACAAGTGGTAATTATTGCTATTAGATAAATGTTTACCTTTTTTAAGCGCTGTGACAAATTTAAATAAATATCTATTAATCATGACAATACCATTTGAAAGCTTGTGAATTTAATAGAATTTTTACAGTGCTTGTGTAATTAACAATTCGATGTATGATACAATAGGTTACTGACTTGTTTTTGCATTAAACTTGTTTAAAATATTATTGCTTTTCATGTCTTGCAGTAAACAATATATTTTATGGTAAACTGTAGATTAAAATTTTCGTTCTCGGATGTTGATGGAGGGTGGATCTAAATGATCAGTAAAAGTAAGGTGGCAGTTCGCACATAATTAAGGAAAAAAACTTAAATTTCTGGCGTGGCTAAATGTCTACATGTGCCCCCGTCATCCCTATAATGCTTTCTCTGTAGAATATCATGAATGCGTTTAGTTTTGCCATCTAACAAGTCAGCAATTTACAGAGCTGTTGCAATAGCCAGTCTTGTGTATTAGACGGAATTAGCGTTTCCAACTAGTAAAAATCTCTCTCATTTGAGATTAAATATATTCATTGTTAGGTTTAAAATATGTAGTTGAATTTTAGAATATATTTGTTAAAACATCTCGTTGCAACCAAATATTAATAGCTATATTAAAACAATAAGCCAATGAAAAACATCGCCAACAACTTGTTGCTGTATACAAGCATCAAAACTCTCTCTTATCTTATCTTTCATTCAATAAAAATTAGGTATATTAAATTATAGTACAAATTGCATTACTAAAATATTGTAATAAAATGTATTGTCATGAATATGATTTACTAATCTAATAAAACAATTAAATATTTTAAATTAAAAAATAATGTATAAGAAATAATATGAAAAAGTTTAAAATGTGACAATTTCATTTAACAAATAACCAATTTTAATTACTTATAATAAAATTTAATATCTTTAGGTAATTACATATATTTAGATGTAATAATTGATTATGAAATACGAAGATTATCAATGCATTAAAAATATAGATACTTAGTAATAATTTAAACTTTAACTGGTAATGCAACAAGATTATATAATGAAGAGGTAAAACTACCAGCATACAATAAAAAATAATTTTAAAGGTGCTAGCGAATTAGAAAATTTGATAAAACGTTTAATGTATGCATATGCAGATTATTTATAACAATTTTAGTGATAATATCCTTATACGAACGCCTGTCTATCGTACACAAATCAATTTTTTATTGATATTTTTATATCATATTTCATTTAAAACAATCAATGAATTATTAATCAATCGTAAATAAAGAATCTGTAAATCTTAATCGACAGCTTGTATAATAAGATGTTTATTTAAATATTGTTTATAGAACGAGAAAGAATATTAAAAAGAAGAATGAAGGAGGAAAAAAAAGCGTTAGTAGTTTTATAAATGAATGAATAATTTCTAAATAAAATATAAATCTAATGTGCGCGCAAATTTTCGTTTTTATTCTCCGGTTCACCTTCGCCGTTTTGCTCGTAAAATTCACAGCAGCAACTGCATTTGCAAATATTTATTATTAATAATATATATTATCACCTGAGGGTGTTTTACACATGCGAGGAATTAATGAAATATAGTAAAAAATATATCTAAACATATTTTGTATATTATATGTACGTTTTATGAGAGCGATAAATTTGATGTTGTGACAAGGTTAAGACACACACACACACACTCATATGAGAGATACAGACAGAACTACACTTCCAACATAATCTTTTTTTTATGTATTAATACTACTTATATATATCTATGAGACGGAATATTTGGAATATTTCTTTTACCTTGATTTGATAGATATATTTCGTATTGACCTTAATAAATCAGCCAACAACAATTAATAAATTATTTTTTGCTGTTATCTAATGTATGAGCAGCAGCATGGAATTATCAAAAAAATGCTTTTAGTGTAAAGCGTAATAAAAACAACATACATTATAATGATTTATTATTATTTTTGTAATTAACTATGTTATTCTTTTTGCAATTCATTAATTTTATTTGCATGGATTTTTTTCAATATGTATATTTGCATTAGAAAATTAACTTAATGATTTGTTTATACTAGGTATATTAATAATTATCATGCAAAAATTTCATGCAATGCTATATTATTTAATACGCTACAATAATATTATATTATTAGATAAACGAGTGGGCTACATTTCTTTAATGTAAGTTTTGAATTTTTAACCCTATCTACTCGATTCATAGGACAGTTTTACAATTGCCATATCCTAGAAATGTCTTTTACTATATTTGGGCGTTGAATCGAGTGTTCAAGAAAAAATAAGGATTAAGTCTCTGACCAGTGGCAAATAGTGTCATCGGAATTCGAATTTTTTAAAAAAATTCTTTTTTTCTTTTAATGTTATTCTTAACTTTCAGCAATAACAAAATGCATACATAGAAATTGGACGAAATCTTCTATATAAATGGGCTGGAGGTAAAGTTTGCTACATTTTGTTAATGCATATTCTGAATTTTTAACACTTTCCTCCACTACTACCATGTATAGGCAACACGTAGGTTTTTTAGCAATACATACGCTCAAATATCAAAAAAATGACGATGGTTTCACAATTGCATTGAAATATTTTTTTCTTCTTCTTAGAGAAAAAATCAAACAGTCTGAAATCAAGAGTTAAGATCTGACCACGGGCTAAAGAAAACAATAATTGCGTCACAAAAATGGAGCAAATAGTGCAACCCGAATTTAAATTTTCTAATATTTTTATGTTTTCTTAATGCCATCCATACTTAATTATGAAAACTGACAAAATGCATAATACTTAAACAAATTTGCTTAAATCTACTATAAATGGGCTGGAGGTTGTACATTTTCAAATAAAGAACTAAAATATTATACTATACAATTCGAACAATGTTATCGCAAATTTTTTCAACATAGAAATTTGATACAAAAAAATAATTCCAATTATGTATTATAATACAAGCCGCTTATTAATTTCTAGGTAAAATTTTTATTGTAAATTCAATGTCGTTTCGATTAAGGTCTGAGATTAGATAATGCTAGATTAAAATTTTTTGATTTTTTACGACACGAAATATGCGAATAAAAAACTGTATTAGAATTTTTTTATTAACCGCGACAGTAAATTCTAAAATATTTTGGATCTCTCCTTCTTATACTGCTGGGCGTAAAAATGTAAACAAACCTATTAATAAATTATAAACATGTCGTGTGTCTAAGTAAATGGAATTTACACTAAGACAATGCATTGAAATTATATGTTAATTATGTGGATAATAAAATTGAGAAAAAAATCCGTTGATTTATCATTGTCACGTATTAATTAATTATCTGAAATATTTTCCTCGATTTGATGTCAGTTGGTAACTGTTACATATTAATTATCGAACAATTCAAACAAGTGCCGACGTATTTCTATTATTGTGACAAATTTCATTTAAATATAGTAAGCGCAATGTAATATGTAGTAAGGTAATAAAAATCCACTTCTTTCATTATTAATTCATCTCATTAACACAGCTTATGCAAGATTGTTTCTTATCAAATTTACATATATAATTGTAAAGCATTCTATGGCGAACATAAATATGTAGGTACGAGTTTTATTTCATAACAACAAAAAATACGACTTGATTCTAAATTAGCGTTACATGAAAAACTAATTCAGTCACATTTGAATACAAAAAAGCGATATTAGCGATAGCATTCAAGTAAAATTTTTATAAAACATTAATTATGTTGCTTATTGATTAAATTAAGTATATAATTACAATAATAATCTTTTTTTTATTGTTTGTCATAAAATAACTGTTTGAATCTATTTATAGAAAAGAATTTTGAATAGCGTATACTGTTGTGTTGAAGTGGTAGCCATTGTAATTATTAATAATAAAGAATACATTACTATATAGTATACGACGTATGTACAAGAATAAGAATTGTGTGTTGTTGGTTTGGGAAGAAGAATTCGTTCGGAGTGAAAGAATTAGGGCATAATAATAGAGCTTGTAGGTGTTTAGGATGAAACAGTTGCTGCACCTAGTAAGGTGTATTCGAAC
>JARJDW010002149.1:0-14200 GCA_030264715.1 Adinopsis sp. GC000173
ATTTAATATTTCGTCTATTTATACATACAAGACGTATACGCAATTGGACGTTAGATGCGTCATACAGTAATCCACATTTTGTGAAACTAACTAATGGTAAAACGTGATAATTCATTCTATTAAAACATAAAAGATAATTTGTGTAGATAATAATTAGCATTTCATATTTATATTTAATTTTTAAATAAACGTGATGAGTGTATCAAAAAAGAAGAATTCAATATTTTAATGGATTAAGCAAAAGGATACTTGAATAAACGAAGACGATTGTATAATAATTTAGAAAACAAAGATTTAAAAATTTAAGATCTTTGATATTTATACATACAGCCCGCTAATTAACGTGAATCATGATTGTTCTCTATAAAAAAATGAAAAAAATGTAGGTTACTTAACATTTTGTAGTCTTATTTAATTTTTAAATAAACGTCAAGGGTATATTAAAAAATCGTATTAATTATTTTTTGTTTGCGATTTGCAAGAATTCTTTAATCTTGCCAATGATTTATCTAAAACAATTTGTTTTGCGAGCCAACTTATTTTAAATATTTATGCCAATTGAAAAATATTATATGATTTATTTAAAATATTCTCGAATAAAATTAGGTATGAATCAATTTGCGCGAATATTTATTGCGGAAGCAAATTTATGTTGTTAGCATATATATAAAGCGATTTTTAATTCAATTTCTGTTTTTTAAGAGGTGAAATGTATGCGTTAGTAGGGAAAATGTAAAATGTGCATGTTTATGTGTACAGTTATCAGGATATGGCAGGATCAGAGCCCTGAACAAATCCCATGATACTTGTTACCGCTCCTATTCGCTTTGTTACTTGCACGTTTCTATTTAAGTATTCTTCTTGCATCACTGCCAATAATTTGCTTCATATAAACGTACTAAACGGTAGAAAATCTTTTTTCTCTTTGAAATAGACATAATTGAATATAAATTTCCGCTTTTTTGTTATAGGGAAGAAAAAAACCTATAATTTATTTAATGATTAAATTACGGTATACAATTGGGAAATATCAAGTAATTTAATAATTAAGAACGTTTTAATAAAACGCTTTGCGTTTTGCGCGCGCGAGTGAAGCAAAAAAAGAGTTTAAATGGCTTAAAATGCGTCATTGATATTCGCATTCCGCTTTAAACATGTTAAGCCGGCCTCCTTGAAGCGTTCCGAAAATGTGTTTTCCTATGAGATTTCACCGTTTTTGTTATGACATTAACTATATGATAGAAAAATCCTTTAAGCTAAACGGACATCTCATATTTGTCGTATACATATGATATGGGAATATATACTATACTATGGTCCAATAAAATTAATTTTTACGCTACAGCAAATTTGAATAATAAAAGCCCACCGCGTGGAAGAAATCATTTAATATTTAGCAAAGTGAAAAATCAATGCCTCCAATGTCATATGGTAAATTGTGGATAGGTCATAAATTTTTGATACCTGTCAGATTTAAATTTTGGAATGGAACATTTCCCCCAAGTGGCTCCATTACGTAAAAGTCGTGACAAATAAACCAATGCAATTTATATATTTTCCATACCGATAATTTTAATTTACTTCAACTTTTCATATACTTTAACACTTTTGAAAAGTTTCATAATCTTTGGAAACAAGTGAGGGAAACTTTTTATCCCGCAAATTATTTATTTGCAATAAACACATAACAGGATTTTAAAAACAAATTTGTTTCGCATCAAGTTTAATTAATTCATTATCGTTCGCATGTTGTGTGTTTGATTAGGTAATTTTGTAGCAAAAAGTTTCTATATTCTATTTAATATGTATTATACAAAATCTTTTCCTCATTTTCTTTATTTTTGAATGCACATATAATTGAAATTTATCAAGTTGAAAGCAAATTCATTGCGCTCATTCAAGTTAGGTATTGCGTTTATTCAAAAAAGTTTTAATTGCAGATGGAAATGTGTTTAAATTAAATTTTGCTAAATTACAGCAAAAAAATTTATATATATAGTTATATTTTTTAAATATAAATGGACAATTAATGCGAATTCCACACGGCACCAGCGCCAATTTTGCCAATTCAATTAATTGGAAAATCAGCAAAAATCTTTTAAGCATGTGTAGTTTGAGGAAATGTATAACTCAATCACAAGGCAGAAAGTTCACTTCTCAAACATGTGAATATGAATGTAGACATGTTTACATGAGAATACGTCCGGCGACCCGGAAAACACATTTTATGGAAATATTATTCCAACTGGTTTTTTCCTAGAATTTAGTACAGAGCCGGTCTGAAGGATTTAAGGCGGCGGCGCGCACAACATGCGGCATTCTCTACTACTAATGATTGCCAAAAAATGCGCCGGCATGTCTAGACGAACAATTCTGAAGCAATTAATATTTGGTAAGTTGATGATCAAACAAAGCAATTTATGTGTAATAAAGTATATAAGCGGTTTTAAAATATTAAATTATTAAAAAAACACTATAAAAATATTTTTAAATTAATATTTTGAAAAGCATTAAATTATGTGCTTGATTTATATCCACGCTGTAAGATGAAATATTTATTGCACATTTTAATTGTGTTCATTCAAAAATTTTAAGTAAATTGATCCTTAACAAGACACAGTATCCCTAATTCCCATTGTTTCTTGAAATTCTGCAAACTTATCTACTTTTTGCTCACTAATTAGCTATTCAAGTGGTAGATGCTTATCATCAATATTTTTTTAAATGATAGACTTTATATTTATTTGTCTGCGGTTTGTCAATTTATAAATTTTTATTATATTTTTTATTGTCAAGGGGAATAATGAACAAAAGTGCGCTTTTATACCTACCTATTTTTCATTTTAAAAGGATTTACATTGAAATACCCATTACCTATTTACACAGTATTTTTCTAATTTTTATTTTATTTTCTATTTATAAGGAAATTAATTGAATGCCATTAACCAACACTTTTAACGTCTTGTTACGATATATATCTTATTTTTAAGTTGTTTTTCAACGTAAGAATAAATAATGAATAAATATGCGTTTGTACACCTATTTTTAGCATTACACGGTTTTACATTAAAAATATACCAATTATCTCTTTACACAATTTTTCTAATTTATATTTTATTTTTTATTAATAAAAGAATTAATTGGCTGCTATTAACGGATACTTTTAAAATCTTGATATGATGTTTTGCCTTGTTTTTAAATTGATTACCAACACAAGCATAAATAATGAGAAAATATGGGCTTTTATATTTTTCGTTTTACAGGTTTTAACACTTATTTTTTCTAAAATCGATCGATTATATAAATCGGAGTGTAGGTGAATATTAATATTTCTTTTGATAACTTAGCTAGTTGGAGTGTAATTTTGTAAGTGAGTACTTCATTATCGTTATGAAGAAAAAAAATTAATAATAACGAGGCAAATGTTGTTTACGTCGCGCGTTTACGCGCTTAACGTTTTTTATTGTTGTATTTATAATATGAAATTTCAAAAGCTGTTAATTATGTTGCAAGGAAGTGCAAGCTTGAAGCTTTCCTAGAATATAATGTAAAATGTATAGTTCCTCTCTGCAGTAGTGGAGGCGCGCGTTCATATTTATTCAGTTTGAAAATGCATTGAAGTAGACTGATTGGTAGTGAGTTCAAAGTTACATATAATATTAGTAGGTTTTGCACTAAAATAACAGTCATTGTTCGTAACGACAAAGAAAAAGTTTGTTACTTCACTATAGGTAGTAGGTATGGAACATGCTCTGTGTAAAGTAAGAATTTTAAACAAAACAGAAGAAGAAAAAAATTAAATTCCTTAACAAGTGTTTTGTTGGAATACTTTTATCCTTATAAAAAATGCTGTTGCTTATGCAGAAAGCAAATACATGATGTAACATATGTAGTTTTTCATTCTAATGCAAGGCCACAAAGAAGCTGCAGCTTTGGCTAACATGGATAATTCATGAAAGACAAAGTAGCAAGTTGTAAGTATATATCTGATGTAGATGGATCCCGACAAACATACTTCCTCAAATATTTATGGCCGTAGCTCTTCCATCATACACCTACCTGCACCTGTTATATTAAATATGAAAAGCTTATCTCCGTTTAATATCAAGTTACGTTTATGCTGTCGAATACGCAAATGCAGAAGGATTTACTCTTTGACTTGAAAATCTCCAACAGCAATAAGTCAAATACTAGGAAGTGAATGCAGTCTGTGATTCTGCCGAGTTTTTCAATTGAAAACGTCGTCTATGTCGTCATCTAAATGTACGCGTAGTATGAAAAGAAACAAAAATGAAACGAGAGAAGAGTTTATATTATGATTGCGCAGAAAAATAGTAAAATATGAAATTGCGCAGAAATGGACCGGCACGAAGGCCTTAAAGATGTGCTTGCTTTGAATAGATAAAGGATAAATGCCTTAAGGAACATAGAACAATATATAAATCTTGGTTTATTCGAACGTAAACTGATTTCAAACAATACCAAAGTCTGTAAATTCAAATGCTATCCCACGCCCTTTCTGTTTATATTCAATAATATAAAGAAAACCTCAACATCACTTGAATATCAAATACAAAGTAAATAAAGCAGGTATATGCCTATATGTTCTGGATGTTGTGCTTTGTCCTTATACAAATTCTACGCTGCCAAAGTTTACTTTTCGTACCGATCTATTATTGCTAGTTTTTCCTCATCATATAATTAATGCTCCAAACTGTATAGCAGCATGTATGTGTATGTGTATGTGTGTATGTGTAGAAGCAACTAATATGACATCAATTTACTTTGTCATGTCATAGTTAATGAAATGATGTAGTAAATTCTGCGGGTATAAGTTGAATGTTACATCTTACTAATATTATTAATTATTTTCAAGTCATTTGCAAACTTTCCATTTTATGTAATAATATACTACATACAGGGTGGTCTATTTCAGAAGAAAATGTTTCCCATAAAAATTGTTTAAAACGATTTTTCTTGTTCCGCTTCTCCTTCACATTCTCCATAAATAAAAATCAGAAATGCTAAAAATTAATACGATATTTAAGGTAAATTATAGCAACAAAAAACGGATTCTTAATATTTATTTCGATAAATATCTTCCAAAATTCAAATCGAATTAAAAACAATTTTAATAAAAGTTTCTAATTTTTTTACGTAAATTAAGATTCGGAAATAACATTGAAACTGTAATCAAGGTAAAAAATTATAAATACCATTAGATTTCCTCCGTCATTTTAAACAACTTTTATAGAAAACATTTTCTTCTAAAATTCGCAGTTAAATGAATCACCCTGTATACAATACTATGCGAAAAGTAATGTTATAAAATATGTGTGTGTGTGTGTATTGTGTTCAACATTAGCACACAACTATTAATTTTTGTGTTAATAAAGTGAATATGACAGCTAGTTATCGCAGCGAAGGAGAAAGTTGGTTGGTTGGTTGGTTAGAGTGAAACTGATGGGTATAATGCAGATACTTGACCAGATGTCGACGGTGGCGGCGCTGTCTTTCAACAATCTATGAAACTCTCTTATGTGTGACACATTTACCAAGTTTAGAATAAAGATAAGACAAACAATGGACACGAGTCGAGGTACACAATACATAAACGTCGTTTGTGTCAACATTAGAAACTTTAGAAATTATATATTTGGTGTATTGCGCAACAATAACTAATTATTTTATGTTTATATTAAATTGTTCTTAATAAAATATTATATAATTTAGTAAACTAGTTGATATAAGATAAATAGAAGAGATATGCTAGATAAATGGGGGTCTAAACTTCTATTTCACTACACAATGAGTTTATGAAATTATTTTACAGATAAACTAAATATTACATATTATACCTCTATATGTCTTTTCACGTTACCTTGTTAGAGCCCATATAGGTGTCACAAAAAATTTCTTTTTAATTAATGTTCAGTGCTTGTACACATTTTTTAAATTTTTAATCGATTACTACATTAAGTTACATCAAAAGTGTGTATTATTTTACAAATAAACTAAATATTATTAATTCTACATATATCTTTTCACGTTATATATGGGCTGTAGGTGTGAAAAAATTTCTTTTTAATTAATATTGGGTGTTCGTACACATATTTGAAATTTTTAATTGATTTCTACATTAAATTACATCTACAATGTATTTTATTTAAAAGTAATTTACACTTACGATTAGATGCAATGTATACTTTTGAAATATCACTTTAGTTCAAGCAAATAAACATATATAATCCAACTTTAAAAAAAAAAAATTTTTGTACGATCTTAAAGATTCATGAACATTTTTGGGATTTTCTTCAGGAATTTCTCTTTGATTTAATATATTTTTAGCCAAGATTACGCGAAAAACAAGAATGCACACAATTCTTCTTCTTTTTGTGGTTAATAATGATAAAACTCAATAAAAAAGAATATCGCAAATAATTCAATCTATAAAAAATCCATCAGAGTTGCTGGAAAATTTGGTGTTACTAAAAATGTTGATACTAGGACAAAAATCGTACATCTAAATTTCTTATATGTATACTTTTAAACAAAATGCCGTATATATTTATAACTATCACATATTTACAGTAATTTTATAAATACACATAAACATCTTACGTTAATATTTTAACTTAATATTAATTTAGTTTTATTTTTTTTACTAGTTTTATATTAGTTGTTAAATTTAGTTATATTTTAATTCTGTAAACTCATTCAATGTACACGCATGATAACGTATTAACAATAATTGTAATTTAATATTTAAATTACAAAATTTATCTGAGCTTTATTATTGTTGTTTATCCAATTCACTTCAGTTTATGAAAATTCTAAAAATAATATCTACCTATATTTAGGTAAATAACATTTTTCATCTAATTGATATAATAATAATAATTTTGGTATAAAAATAAATGCTAATTTTATATATACAAACCAGATATTGTAATTTAGTAAATAATTTAAGCTAATTATGCACTGAATAAGCTTGATACTATTCCCCATCGCAAGTCAGTTATCTACACTCGTGCTGTTACATATGTAACGATTAAATATTTATCGTGGGTAAGTTATTATTTCATACAAATAAACAATAATATTATTACAGTCATACGCTTGAATAAACATGCCCATTTTTAATTATTTATATCACCGGATGAATTCTACATAATTAATCTGGTTGGCGGCAATAAAAAAATAATACTCAAGATGTTTCATGCAAAATAGAATATTTAATTTTTATTTTTTCAACGTGATCATCCCAGTCGAGTAGGATTATTAAAATGACTTTGCGTGGTAAAAACGTTTTATGCAGGTATTACGCGCGACACTCACCAGTTCTTAATTTCAAACAGGCAAAGCAACCGATCAATCTTTTTGAGAATTATAGTAAAAACGCTATACCCCAACTGCGCCAAACTAGATGGATTGGTTAAACATACAATGTAAATGTGGCCACCCCTCACACAAACACACACAGGTTTGTAAATATTTAGTCGTACATAATTATTTTTAAACATATATTGTATTTATTTAAAATTAATATACAATAAAGTATGCAGTTTAAAAATTCATATAAATAAAGAAATTCATTGTTTTAATTTCAAGTTTATTTAATTTCTGTGTAAATATCAACCAATCGTTAAAATGAACGATAACATTTCCGTAATAGTCGATTTCAGCGAATACGCGTTACATTTTCCATTTTAGTGCAGTAATTCTTTGAGGTGTACGTCTGAAAATCCTGGAAATTAGCAACCTGGTGCATGATTTTCCACACCCCGATCTGTTACTGTCATGATCTATGGTCGGTGACGGTTAACGTTCTAATATGTAAGTACAAATGTTAAAATATTTTTTACATATACTTTCTTAAATTTATTAAGAGTTTAGGAAGTGAAAATTGCATATGATTTTCGACATGTCGACCTTTTACTATCATGACTGATAGTCGCTGAGGGCTATTGCATCTAATTACTTGCAGATATTTATCAAATAAAAATTCTTTCAGCACCGAAATTAGAAACATACAACAAAAAATTAATATTGGTATGCATTAGAAATACAAAACATCGATAAAAATAAGCAAAACCGACGATCAAAACATAAAAAGTCAATTTGTAAAGAGGCCGCTTCTTAGCCATACTGTGGGAAATAATTATGAGTTTACTAAACACTAAAGGGTTTCTATTTACAAAAAATATGAAGGTGGACATAAGCTCGATATTATTTTTTATAATTAAATAGATGTCTTCAGATAGGTTGGTATGATATACCTATATTGATTAGAATTGGAATTTAAACTTGTGACATTTTAAAAAAATCTTTGCTATATAAAATACTGCCAAACGCAATTAATTTATGTTAATAAATTAGCTGAAAATGATATAATACATTTAAGTAGTAAAAAACTTAATAACCTATTGAAGTTCATCTAAAACATGAAAATTTAAAATAATGATTTCTGCAAAAAATTACTATCTATAGATAAAGTGAAGGGACGCATAACGCTTGAAATAAATCTTTGTAATTACTATACTATTAATCGTAAGTAGGAACAAGTTTTAATAAAAAGCTAATTGAATTTGATATAAAAAATGTTGAAAATATAGATGAAATAGCAACATAGATTAATTAAATTTATTGAGCATTCATTCAGAATAATAACGATTTTTGCAATAATAGAATAATTACATATTGGAAAATGCAAACTGCATAATTAATAATTTGTTATTAACATTAATTACTAAAATTGGTTAAATTGTTGTTTGAATTTGATGAAGGTTTTCTCATAGGAAATATGATAAATTAGAAAATGTTATTAAAGGATCCCAATTATTATAGTATATAGATACATGTTATTGATTAATTGAAAGCTAAACCAATAATGATGATTACTATAATTACTGATTACATTTCATTACTATAATAGCTACATATGTATTAATTATTTCAAAATAGAAAAACTGCACTGCACACAATGGGGTTCTCTCTTTGCTAATTTTATTAATTATCATATCGTTAATGCATTCCTTTTGATGATAGCGGCAAGACAAAGCCACTATTTGCATACGAATTAATGGCTTGCATTAAATAAAAATTTCAAGTCATGTTTTTTAATTAAAAAAAAGGAATTGTAAACAATAGAAACATGTCATTTTATATATGTGGTCTAGCGTTTTAAAATTATCATAAATACAATTTTAATTCATGT
This sequence comes from Adinopsis sp. GC000173, assembly GCA_030264715.1. Taxonomy (NCBI): domain Eukaryota; kingdom Metazoa; phylum Arthropoda; class Insecta; order Coleoptera; family Staphylinidae; genus Adinopsis; species Adinopsis sp. GC000173. The sequence continues at coordinate 9,218 of JARJDW010002149.1, forward strand.
TGTATGTAATACGTGTTTTGGTAAATAAATTACAAATATCAGATAAAGTTAATTAAATTAATTGAAAGCAAATTTATCGCTCCGGCAAAAAATTGGATATATCAGCAAATTTTCAATTAAAAATGTTTTTTGAATTATGATTGAATTAAAAATCCATTTCGGTTCACTATTTACGAATTTATTATGGTTGTCGAATTGAAAACAAAGGTGGTGGCTGGCTGGCTGGTTGCTAGCTTGGTTTTGTAGGTATGTAATAACAAAACCAGTCGACACTATAAAACAAACTTATAACTCAGCAAACTTAAAATTAATTTCTCAAAACAAGAAAGTTTTATTTAGTTTGTTACTTGTTTGTAACCTTATATGTTATTATAGAATGTAAACACAAATCTAATTACAACATTTGTTATCACAAAGGCACTTTTTTTCTTAATACAGGTAAATACAAGCTGTAGTATTGCTAGTAAATAAAAAGCATACTCGGACTGGTTTAAAAATAAACTAAAATAATATATATAGAAAACACTGGCCTCATATTCCAACAAATTAATTTTTATCGTATTTACCTTTATTGCAGTTCCGGAACATTTTCTATTTGGTCTTGCTTCAAGGTTTTATACACGAAAATCATTTTTATGAAATAGTTTTATTTAATATTTCTCCGTTCTATCTACGGCACACTTTTTTTAAATATTCCGCACAATGCTTTTAACTAATTAAAATATTGTTCTATATAAACAATGCCATGTGAAATACATATAAAACAGCAATTTTATTTGTTCATTTTAAATAAATATAATATTTTGTGTTGGTAGCAAATAAAATAAATTTAAATTAATTCAACGGTTGAATATTTAAATAATTTGTTAAGATGCAGTATAAACACAAATTAATAAAGTAGTATAGTGCAAAAAAATTCAGATTACACCGAAAAACATTTGCATATTTTCCATTCGGGGAAATTCTAATTGAATTAGCTTTTTTGCCATATATATTTGCACAAACACTAATTTAAATAAGCAAACTTCATTTTTCTTTTAAATAATTAATAGGTGATGTAGGCGTTAAATATATGTGCCTATGTAGTGGACGTGTGAAGGCGGTGAATGAACTCGCAGTGAAATTATAACGTTTTCAGCAACACAAAAGTAACGATGCAGAAGTTAGCACTTCTAAACTCTCTGCACTTTTTAACTCAACTTGTATGTATGAAAAAAAAAATAATAAAAAATAGGAAAGCGATGTTTTTGCGATGCTTGATATAAAATTTCCAGCGTTGGAATTTTTTTTTACGAACTTGTAGTGCTATTCATGCAATCTATATTCATAACTACTAGGATTAACGGTGTTTCAAGCGTTTAAAATAAATCAATAAAATTGTATTTTTTTCGGATCGCGTATATGTAGTACAAGTTTGCCAGAAAAAGATTAAGGTTTTTAATGCAGTTGTCCTGGTTCAACGAACTGTACCTATTATACATTTTTTCTTCTATTTCATTAAAACTGACAGTATGTGTTTTTTTTGGTCAAACTAATAACGCTGCTTTAAACAAAAATAATGCATGCATACATGCGTGAAGATTTAAATAAACATATTATGTGAATTACAACCAAGATACCAAATTTGTTTATGGAAATCGTAAAAATGCGAATGTTATAACTTTGTTGGGCTGGATGATGTATGTGGCATAAAAAAAGGAAATTAACGCATTTACCCCCTCACACTCTTTTCGCATTATTAAATATAGATTGTTTTTTGTTGCCATCACTGCATGATTGCATCACATCGATTGGACAAACTGGGATGTTCAATACTTATCTTCAGGAATGTAGCCGCATTATCATTTTAACAAGGAAAACTTAAGTATAAAAACACCTCGCTTAACGCGGTGAACGAGGTAAATGTTTACTATTAAATTTATAAATGTTACTTATAAAATGAAATAAAGCCACCTATTTTAGAAGCATAAAATGTAATAAATTTTAACTCTGTTCGCATTATTAAATATAGTATGTTTTTTGTTGCCATCACTGCAATCACACATCGATGAGACAAACTGGCATGCTGAATATTTTTCCTTCAGGAATGTAGCTGCACATACTGTAAAAATGATTATCATTTTGATGTGGAAAACTTAAGTACAGAGACACCTCAGTTAATGTGGTAAAGGGGATAGAGAAAGCCACCAATTTTAGAATCATAAGTTGTAATAAATTTTAACTCTTTTCGTATTATTAAATATAGATTGTTTTTTGTTGCAATCACTGTAAGATGTTCAATATTCGTCTTCAGGAATATAGCTGCAAATACTTTGAAAAATAATTAACATTTTCATAAGGAAATCTCAAGTACAGGAAAACCTCGATTAATGCGTCAAAAGAGGTAAATGTTTACTATTAAGTTTATGGATCGTAGAAGCATAAAATGAAACAAAATTTTAAAGTTTTTAAAGTCTAAGTAAAACAGAGTTAAGTGGACCCGTATTAGTGTATACTACACTTTTAAGAAAAAGGGAAACATTTAAATTTCTTAGAAAGACTGAAAATGAAAACAACATTAATAACAAAAATACTGCTTATGAATGACATAGAATTTTCTTACCAGCGCCTCCACCAATTTTCTTCTTCAATTTTTTTAACAACCTAAATATTGTAGTCTTATTATTAATATTATTGGCACTAAAAATGACAGACGTACCAAAACGCGTTATTAAATTATTTTAAATAAATAAACTTTTGTATACTAATTATAGATATCGCAGTTGATTAATTCTTAATAATATTACTTTATTAATTTTAATGTCTGAAATATAAATATGTAACTTTTAGATACTTTCTTTTTTTAAAAAACTTTAATGTTGTAGTTTTGTTATTTTGTCACAGACTAATAATACCAACTCTTGTAAATAGATTAATTAAAAGTATACCAATTATTATTATAGATTGTTTTTGTTTGCAATAATTTAATGTTCGTCCTTGCACACAACACCGCAGTTGATTAATTCATAATAATTTACCTATAGATTGTTTTGATTATCTGGAGTATGATGAAATGTGTATAACTTATTGATTTTTCGCATAAATTTAATGATTCATACATTTATGCATACAGATTTAATGTAATAAAATATCCTGCGGGTTAAAAATTAAAATTTAAGGTTGAAAATAATAGGAGCTGGTTTTATAGCCCTCATGGAATAAATTCCTTATATTAGACGCTCTTGGGACTTGTTATATCGATACCCGCCACTGAACGCAAAGCCAAGAATTATAACTAGTCGAATATGTTTTATATAGCATTCACTTTTACGTATAATTTACTTAATCTCATGGGTGTTCTTATCGCAATTCCACAACTATTATAAATCCATAAGTCAAGTGCGTTTACAATAACAATTTATTCATTAATTAATTATATGGCAATTTGCAAATATTATTAATGATCATTATAATTACGAATTAGGTACGGATTTTTTCACAATATAAATTTTATATGATAGAGGTTTGACGCTAATTATGCGATAAATAATTAATATTTTAATAAACACTTTGTAGTGACTTGACGTGTAATTAATTTTAAAATAATTTTACTAAAAATTAATTAACTTTTTTGTATGTTGCGCTTTAACGTGCACCTCTACCACCCACAGCGCACTGCAACCTAGACGAATTAGTAAAAATATTATACTTTCAAACCTCAATTAAATCTTTAAGCGGGATATAAGCAACATTTACGACACATGCATTTGGCGAACTTCGCCGTCGCGTAATTACACATACTACCACTACCACACTCAAACTCGGAAAATTATGCTTTGGTGAAGAGAAAAAAAACCAGCAGCATGCCTTTTGCAAAAAAATATTTCTGACCTAGTTTGTGTGTATATAAGGCAAAAGTACTTTGAGCTTTTATGCATGTATGAACGAACCTCATATATTGCAAAATGCGAATATATTTTTGCACACAAACACAACTCGCAAATACATATCTAAGAATGCCATACATATATATATATATATATATATATCACATCTAAAAGCAAACAAAGATTTTGTTTTATTCGCCGCACAACGAATACAATATATCGCTGCGCAACAATTCAAATAGTTCGAATGTCTTAATGTAGTAGTTTTAATCAAATATTTTCTAAATGCACATGTGCACATATTCGCGCCGTGTATGCACGCGCTAAGCAGACACAAGTAACACCGTCGTTGCGTTCGCAAAAAAGAAATATTTAAAAAGCGTATATGAATGACAATTAAATAATTAAAAAACAGTTAGAAGCACTGAAATTCATTGAAAAAACAGTAAAAGACATTAAAGTTTATCGAAAAACAGCAAAAAACACTAAGTAAAAACAACACTGAAATTTATCGAATAAACAGTAAAACACGGTAGAAAACTGAAATTCATAAAAAAAGGTAAGAAACAAGAAGAAACACTAAAATTCATCAAAAAAGCAGCAAAAAACACATAAATTAATCGAAAAAAACAAAAAAAATACACTGAAATTCATACAAAAAACAGTAAAACACAGTTTAAAAAAATGAAATTCATCGAAAAAGCAATAAAAAACACTGATATTCATCGAATAAACAGTAAAACACAGTGAAAAACTGAAATTCATCGAAAAGCAGTAAAACACAGTTTAAAAAATGAAATTTATCAAAAAAGCATTAAAAACACTAAAACTAATCGAAAAAAACAGTAAAAACAGTAAAATCAATAAAAGGACACTGAAATTCATCGAATAAACAGTAAAACACAGTAAAATAAACTGAAATTCATCAAAAAAAAGAATAAAAAACAGTAAGAAACACTGAAATTCATCGGAAAAACAGTAAAAAGACACTGAAATTCATCGAAAATACAGTAAAAACAGTAAAGACATAAATTAATCGAATAGACAGTAAAACACAGTAAAACACAGTAAAAAACTGAAATTCATCAAAAAACAGTAAAAAAACAATAAGAAACGT
>JARJDW010002152.1:0-11009 GCA_030264715.1 Adinopsis sp. GC000173
CTTTCGCGGAAATATGCAAGACAAGGTGTGTAAAATCAATCATGCAGTTGTTGGTATTTGATACAAATTTACAGTCGGAAGTGCATTTTTATAACATTAAGAATTAAAAGAGAATCTAGCCTGCCATCAGCAACTTTAACTGAAGTTAACATCAATCGTATCCTCCAAATTGTTATCAGAAACACATACCACAAATAAAAATTATATTTAAGCATAATGCGGTGTTGAAAGTTGCAAATTCGGCAATAAAGAGCAGATTTGTAGAATGAGAATGCACCATGATAACGGATCCTCTCATGACCTCATTTTAACCGAATTTCTGGTTAAATACTTAGCCAATATTTTGGAACTATCATCGTATTCGTCAGATATGGCACCAACTGACATTTTTCTTTTTTTAAAACTAAAGTTAATACTTTGAAGCACTCGTTTCCAGGCAATGAAAGGTGAAAAAGCGAATTCGTGGCGAGTATTAAACTTGATTTTGGAAAATGGGTTTAAAAAATGTTTTGATAATAGGATTATTTGTTCATATATCTATATTATTTAAGAAAGAGCTTATTTTGAAGGCGACTTCATCCATTTGAATGAATGATAAATATTTTGTGTTTTATCGGACAATTCCCCATACTTATTTGACAGAGTGTACCTACCAACTTTTCGAGCAATACTTATATTTATAAGATTTTTCTCAGGGCAGGGAATTAATGAGAAATATGTTTATTTACCAACAGAATTGTGTTGTAACTTTAATATATGAATTAGAAACAAAACTTACTGTCCTATATTCCGAAAGTGGAAGAGAATACCCAAAAACGCTATTAACTGTGCAATGATGATGATGAGTAGGCAATAGGAATGGGNGAAATATGTTTATTTACCAACAGAATTGTGTGGTAACTTTAATATATGAATTAGAAACAAAACTTACTGTCCTATATTCCGAAAGTGGAAGAGAATACCCAAAAACGCTATTAACTGTGTAATGATGATGATGAGTAGGCAATAGGAATGGGCATAGATAGAACAATAGCTCCGGTTTCTAATTTATATACCTACCAACGTTATCAAGCAATATATTTTTAAGCTCAGCCTCAGGCTAGTAGGGAAGTAATGAGAAATATGTTTGCTTCAATCGTCAAGTCAGAATCAACCATTGGAATTGCAACAATTTGCAGTGGTGATTTTGTCATCAATTGTCTTATAGTGTAGATTATAATTTTTATTGACTAGACATCACATATCGCAGAATGTTGCAAGTTGCGGTTCTATGTTCGTTCCAATTGCAGATTCACAAACAGAATTAATGAAAAAAGAAACAAGCTTATGCAAGTGGATTTATGAACGATTTATGTAGTTTATTAAATATTTAATGAATAGGGAATTATTAATGTTATTTAGCTTAACATAATAGTATTTTTGCTTTTTGAATTATTACTAAATATACATTTGTGATAGAGTTTGAGAGTTTTTTGCGGGGATATGCAAGGTGCAAAATCAATCATAAAGCTCTTAGCGGTGAAAATGTAACAACTCAAAGCTTTAGCAAAGTAAAAACATATTAAACAGGGATCTGTGCGAACCTCACCAAACTTAATCCTACACCAATCGGTTACTTCTTTACCTTAAATCTTCTTTAATCGATTCGCTTTCGGTTCTCATCTTTTGCACTTAATATCGCCCGCTTATTTTATAATCCACTCACTTACGCTCGATATTTCGTTGCTCTCACAAAACATGCACACACATACACATTTTAGCACACATATGTATATGAGGGGTTGACCGTTTTTACCAGAACGCACATAAAGTTGTGTATTTAGCGCAAATGGGAATGGGAACTGGTTGGTTGGTATATATGCGTGGATAAAACATTAACCATGAATTTTATAATCTACCATATAAATTTCATTACACGTGAAACGGTAATGTGTTTAGTAAAGCGTTAATCTATAAAATGCCACTTGAAAATTATGCAATAAACTCGATTTCCCGCAAATTTTTTAAAGAATATAAGAAGGCAAAAACATAATAACAATAAAACTATGTAGCTTCTCTTACACATATATAGAGAGGTATATATACTGTTGTTGAAATAATAAAAACAAAGCATTCATAATCGAGTATATATAGTAATAACTGCAGTGACAAGCTGCCAGCTTTTCCTACAACATACAACGACATTATACAGAAAAGTTTGCTGCTGCTTCCCATCTAACAACCTAAAAAAACTTTTTTTTTGGAAAAAAATACGCGCTGCTACGTTAAATTCTACTTTAAGAGGCAATCGCCCGGCTTGAACCAGGAAAGGTAAAGCTCTCTTTTTTCAAGCTGTTTTTACATTTTATGCGCTGCTTTTTAAAAAAAGAATTTTATTTGCTTTTTCTTTAACATATGGATGGATGTTACTGGAATCGATAATTAATTTCGTTTGAGCGTAAATGATTTTTCCCTGGTATGAATTTATTATTCCGCAGCTAAAGTTGGTGTAGTTGTTGTTTAGATAACGCATAATTGGTAAAGAGGATATCCTGGGAGCGTTCGCCTGGATAAGTTGTTGACGTTTTTGCTCATAAGGATCACGCATAAATTTGGCACTAGTTGGCTGCGAGGAAATCCTGCCGAGCAACTAAAACTATAATTATTTCATCGCAACACAAGCGCATTTTCTTTTCGTTTTTTTTTCGATTGTTGCGCTGTGCGAATAAATAAGTGAAATTTTCGAATTTATCTCCTTTATACGGAATTCGCTTTCGATATTATTTATTCATAAAATATATAGCTTGCAGCTGCTTACAAATCTCAGTTTCGCCTATTAATATTTAATGCACTACCTTAAACTCTTGAACTGTTAGTTTAAATGAGATAACGATATTCCACCTTTCGCTTTTTTCCTCTACTTTTAAAAATGCTCTCTTTTAATATTTATAAAGAGCCGCTGCTGCGCTTAAACGCGCGTGCAAAAAATTCAGTTTTAATGGAATTAATGTAGTAAGTTGGTTTTGTACTCGCTGGATTTGAAACAAAATTCAATTGTTTAAAATAAAACAGACAACAGAAAAATTTTTATTAAAGCGAACAACTTTGCAAAAACGTTAAATCTTCAAATATGTATTGCGAATTAATAGACATTCAATTTATTTCTGAAAATCAGAGGAAAGTTTACAAGTCATCCCTAATAATTGCAAATGTGATTTTTGTATATTTACAAAATGTAGTTTTTTATCTATTTTATTTGTTAGAGCGCAATTACCCTACCAGTTACTTTAATCCAATTCTGAAATGTATATGAAAGCAATTACTCCGGTTTTCCTACTAAATAATACTGTTTTATGAATGAATGAAATTAAAAAAGTCTTTAAATATTGCTGCGAAGCAAAACAATGTGAGAGAGTGAATAAAATAAATAAAAAAAAAGAAAAAGGAAACTATTGCATTTTTAATATATTTTGTATTTGTAAAGCTCCTCGCACAAATAGAAAACTTTGCTCTGGCTTTATTATTATTGGAGCGCGCGCGCGTTCCTCCTGCCGTAGACTATTGAAAACTTATCAAGAGTTTTGTAATACGAGTTTTGTAAAGATTAAAAATCATAAAAGTTTTTAAGAAGAATCGTCGTAGATAAATGTTTATACAAAAATGCATTGTCTGCCAGCCAAAAGCAGTTATTTATTGAGGAAAAATATATACGTCGGGGATAGTAGTAATGCTGCTGAATTTCAAAAAATTTTCATGCAGGAGGCAATTTATAAATTTCATCCTGCTGCTTCCTACTGGTACACACACATCCGCACAAACAGTAGGTATATAAATATTTTTCAAAACATAAATACGGAAAAAAGTTACATTGAAACTAATATAGGAATACACACACAAAAAACAACAGCGCGCAACGTATCTATAGAATTCTGACAACTATTATTCGTTACTCTTTTTTTTATTTCAATATTGTTCATTATTTAGTCATTCATGCATGTTTTAAAATATAAAAATTTATTGACACTTTTTCAATGTATAAATATATAGGATGAATAATGCGCGCTTTTGTTTCTAGTTTAATGGAAAAATATAAATAAAAACGATTCTTAATAACAAAAAAACTGTGAATTGTTAAAATTTGTTATTTTATAGAGGCGTTGATTTTTGGCAAGTGTTATTTTATTTTCCAGCATGTTGTTCAATAATTATTTTTTATTTTACTGCAATGCAATGAAATAGTATTGCTTTTTTTGATAAAAAGCACATCCTTTAATGATTAATAATAATTAAATTTCCGAAAACCTTAAAACTCTACTCTTAAGTTTCTGATCTCTTATACCTATAGAGAGAGAATTATTGTAAAAACTACATGTATAATACCAATATAGTAGGAACTTCTAAAAATACTATATTGAAAATTAAATTGCAACTTATTATTGTACAACAAGAACAATTACTTTTTAAAAAATCATCCGATGTTTGTGTAATTTTGCATCTAGGCATAATTTTCTATTCTAAACATTTATTCTTAAAAATATTTTGTTGTATTTTCGACCAAAACCGCTTATTAAAATCATTTTTTCTCATTAAAAGTCTTAAAACGAGTCTCCAAAATGTCTGGTCCTTTATATCTATAGTAAAGTCAATCTAGGGACACTTAAATTACTAGTAACAGAAAACTTAAAATACCTATTAAGAGAATTACAATAGAATCTACACGAATTTATATTATACGTATATCTATAATACCAATATAGTAGAAACTGCTGAATTCAAATTATTATTGTACATCAAGAACTATTACTTTTTAAAAGTGGCGCAAATTCGTCTAGTATAGTTAAGTTTTCAATTTTCCATGGCATGTTTGAAAGGCGAACAAGCGCGAACATGTTGGTTATCCAACATCCCCATATATATCTATAAGTGCATATCAGTTAATTTTATGTAAATAGTAAATGGATTTAAGTGTAAAACGAGGAAAAAGTGCCGTAAAACCATTTTCAGTTCAAAAACATAACGAAATACACTTAGTTGTAATCGATTTATTGCCATTATTTATAAATATTGTAAACTATTGCATTTAGATTTAATTTTTTGAAATAAATTGAATGTCTATATCACTGTGTGAAGAAAATAAATTTATTTTAATTATTGCAAATGATTCTTAATAACAAAAAAACTGTGAATTGCTAAAATTTATTATTTTATAGCGCATGTTCAATAATTATTTATTATTTTAGTGCAATGCAATGCAAAAAGCGCACATCCTTTAATGATTAATAATAATTAAATTTAATTATTGCAAAGTAAGAGTTTATAAATGCTTGCGGATAGTTTCGTTTCAAACTATTTAGATAAAATTAAGTTAAGTGCTTTAAAGTTTAAACTGTTGTGTAGTATAGTGAATATTATATTCTTTGCTCGAAATTTTCATCATGGAGCAAAAAGATGCAGATGATTATTAAATTTAATAGTCAGTGAGTGAGTATTGTGTGTGCGATTGTGCGCATTCATTTATATAAATTTTAATGTCAAATTAATGTAAAGCGTGTTAGAGGATGTGATATATATAGATGATAGTATTTATTAAAGACAAATTTTAGATAATTTATTATCAACAATTTCATATCGAAAATGATAATAATAATGATCATGTGCTCATCACATATGCTACCATTATAAACTATATATGCAATATTAGGTAGCTCTTAACGTGATTTACACCTCGTGCTTGTGATATGTGTGTCTGATGTATATATGGGACATGTGTTATATAATAGATGCATGTGCATTAGACATGGGGCAAAAATGGGAAATTCAATTAAAACATCATTCAATTCATGCGGCAATTAATAATTTATGCATTGCCGATCGAGTGTAATCCATATACATTTTATTATTATTATACTACGATTCGATCCTTCTTTGATATTGGTATAATATTGAAAGGCAATTTCGAGACCAAATTGAAATCTTTGTATTCTTGAACTCGACGTGGATGCCACTCCAAGTCCGATATGTGATCAGATTATACTTTTGCGCACTATAACCTTATCTCTCTTGCGTTCTCGATGCGATTGCTCCTTCGTCAAATCAAATTTCCATGTGAATCAAATATATTTGGGGCTATGATTAAAAAAATGTTCGCTTAGAAATTTATTTGAAAAGACACCAAGCAAGCGCCAAAAGGCGGCTGGCGCCCTTTTCCGCCCAATACTACTCTCCTCCACTTACAGCTTATTCACTTCGCAGCCCATCGCTTTTTTTTAAAGAAAAGATAAATTTAATTAATAATGTAAATGAAGATTGCCAGCTTTTTAGCATATTGATTTGTAAAATTTAATTTCAAAGAAAATGATTCATTCAATTTCATCTTATTGAAGAGTTAAGGTCAATGATGGAATTAATTAAACCGTTCATGTATTTATTAGTTATGATAATAATTTTCAGGATAAATGAATTGATTTGAAAAGATAGGTACTTACCTATACATACCTTTATACATGAATAGGTATTTATTTAGGTCTTTAGTTTGTGATGTTTTGTGAAGAAGAAAATAAATTTAATTTGGCGTTGTAATCTTGGCGAAATTGATAATAAAAGCATCCATTTGAAGGTAAATCAGAAAAAAATAGTTTCGTGTGTTGAAGTAGGGTCTAAGGGGTGAAATGTTAGGTGTATGGATGCCTAGGGCTATGCGTGCCTCACGAGCGGCCTCACAAAGTGCGGAAGACTTACCCATATTTATGGGAAACGCCCTAAGCGACCATAATTTCAAAGCAGGCGAATATACACTGGAATTTCCATTCTTTCTGTTTGCCTTTACTATATACCTCAATTACCTAGAATAAATTTATTTTTCCACATATACAGCGGCATGTAGGTCTTCTAGGTATATGTGTGATATATGTATGGATGTGTCGCAAAACGTAAATCTTTAGATTAATTAGAAATGCGACATGTAGTTTGGGTAATTATGCTAGCATAGCATGCGGATCCATCTCCATAATAGATGTTTGCTATATGGATAATCCAAAGAGCGGACAAAGGGAATGAACTGTGTTGTACATGTAATGTGAGGTATTGAAACAATGGCACTTGAAAATATACAAAATTGTAATTGTGAATCAGCATGAAAGGTCAATCTGTGGTCACTGCGGCGATTCGTAAAGAGCAATAAAGGCATTGCGGTCATCCTTGTAATAATGAAATGACTACAAGAGGCTTGATTAAAATGTCACATTCAAAAACTACTAAAACTAAATTGCACTCTTCAAAAAAATTTACGTTACACATTTATATTATTGCAAATACATTACTCTAATTTCATATATTTAGGTATTCATACTAATGTTTATCTTCAAGTAACAGATTTTTCTTATTTTTTCTATTAAACAATTATTAGAATGAGGTATTAAATTTGCCAAAACAAGTAAAAGGTGATAATGTAGACACTTTTTATCATAAACATCGATTAATTTTAAAACTAAATTGTACTCTTCAAAAAAATTTACGTTATACATTTTTATTATCTTAAATACATTACTCTAATTTCATCATATTTAGGTATTCATACTAATGTTTATCTTCAAGTAAAAGATTGTTCTTATTTTCATTATTTTAATCACTACTAGAAGTATTTTAAGTATTAAATTTGTCAAGACAAGTAAAAGTTGATAATGTAGACACTTTTATCATAAACATCAATTAATTTTAGATTTATTATGTTGTTTTCGAAAATAATCGAAATTGATTGCATAACATTTTCAAAAATAATTTAAGTTTTATAACAGTTACTTCCTATCAGTTTGATCAAAATAATTTCAAGTCTGCACATCAAGTACCTAGCTAGCTAGAGGAGGTATATCTAATATTAATAGTAATTGTTCCATCTACTAGGATACGAATAAAATTGAAGGGGAAATTGTTTGTGATGAAGGACGTATGTACAAGTATAGGAAAAGAGCAAGCAAAAAAGCTATGCTTGTATGTACGAACGAAGTAGAATTATAAAAATCTTGTTTTTTGGTGATTGAACACGCGACCACCACCACCAACTACGATCAATAAATAACTAATATGTTTTCGAGGGAAAAACGAATCATAAATTTATATTTTCCTGTGTAAACCATTTTATATGTACAAGCGCAGGGGGATGATGGTGGTACATTAGTTGAAGAGAAGAAAACAAATGTGTTGTTTTCTACTTTCGAATAATTAATTGACTCCTAGTTATATCTATATATAAATAAATTTGATGTTTTTCTCGTCTCCTGCACAAAAGTAGGTGGCTTCCAGGTTGAGCGTAGCGACGACGACGACGACGACGACAAACAAAAACTTTTTAATTTATTATCCTTTTGCACAAAACTATTTTACAAAAGGAAATTTTCATCCTTTTAATGTAATGAATCGTCCTCTCTACTCTTTTAGTCACATAAATTTTCCAAGCAACAATTACATAATTTGCACTACAATTAATAACAAAATCTAACAAATATATATTATACTCATTCTTGTCGTTGAAACTTTTATCTATTGTAGCTAACATTTTTTTACATATCGCAGGTGTTTGTTTATTTGTTATGGGTTGGGTTTAGTTGCGCTCAGTAAAAAAGACTTGTTTCAAGTTAGTCGTCAGTCAGATATGTGTAGACAATAATTTATTTAGTTTTGCTAATCTAAAATGTCTGTGCGAATTTGTGAAAATTGTCGAAAAGTATCGAAGGTATTTGTTTACTTGTTTGCTTTAAATTATTGCAGACACTGTGATGATGGGTTGAGTTTAGTTTATACGCTAAGTTCATCGAAAAATTATGAAAAAAACAGTGAAATTCAGTGAATAAACAGTAAAAACAGTGAAATTTACTAGAATTGATCGAAAAATAATAAAAACTATTAAAATTCACTAAAATTCATCGAAAAATGATGAAAAAAATAGTGAAATTCAATGAATAGGTAGTAAAAAAACAATGAAATTCACTAAAATTCATCGAAAATGATAAAAAACAGGGAAATTCACTAAAACTCCTCACAAAAGGATGAAAAACCAGTGGAATGCAGGGAATAAACAGTAAAAACAGTTTTTTATTTATTGTTTTGCATTAAATTGTTGTAGACAATGTGATGATGGGTTGGGTTTAGTTTATACGCTACGTAAAAGACTCATTTCAAGTTAGTCGTGAAAAATTGCTAATATGTGTAAAAGCAATAAATTATTAAGCTTTGTGAATTAAAAAATTCTGTGTGCGAATTGGCTGATTTTAATAAGCAATAACTTATTTGTTAAGAATTTAACGGTTCATTGTAATATTTCAAGGGAATAATCAAAAAGGTAGGATTTTTGTGTGTGAATTCAACTATACTATATACGAACGAGTAGAGAAATACACCCTTGCTTTGCTCTTTAGTAACAATAGAGGGATGAAGAGCACGTTGGCTTTTGTTATATTGTCAGCGGAAGTTATGAAATAATAGCGCTTGATTTATTATAATAGTCACTGGTTATATTATTATGCATAAAACTTGCGAAATTTCATTAAGAAATTTATACAAAATTTTATGGATGAACAAATAAAATTTATTTATCTGCTGGGCTAAAAATATAAACGAAGTAATTATATGATAGAACGTACTAATTGGAACATAAAAAAATATTAAATTATATTTAAATATGTAATTATATTTGTTTTTTGCATGCGAGAATTTCGGCGGGATTAGAATATGGAGAACATTCCACCGAAATATAATTTTAGCCAAATTACATACATATTTAACACACGCGTGTTAATAAAAAAACAGCACAAAACACAGCAACTTGAATTTATTTCTTCGCGTTGCTCGCTTGTATTTTATTTTAAACTTTCCCACATAAAAATCTTATTATGGTAAACTTTTACAACTTGTTACAACATATTGCATTTATATATCTAGAGGTATGTAAGTAAACGTTTAATCATTTAAAAATGCGTAAAGTTCATAAATTAAAAATTATTACCATCGTCTATTTCGAAAAGCAAATATAATTCCTTAAATTCTAAACTAATCTAATAGACAATATTTTAGCACTGCACCCAACAACTATGTTTTCTAATTAAAATATAAATAAAAGTAGAGTGAGGGCCGATTTCATAATCATATTTAAGGAAGACTTATATTTTAAGTCTTGCTTAAAAATTAAAATCAATTTCATAATGTTTTTTAAAGAACCATTAGTGTTAATCCTCGCTTAAAGTTAAGAGACCGATATCGGTAACTTAAATTTTAAAGCGAGAATTAAGTGTCATTTGACATGTAAACAAAAGCAAGCATCAATTTTTAGGTAATAAATTAAAAGTTATAATTGAAGTGTTCTTAATTGTGTTTATCATGAACCGTCATGTATGGGAGACATCATCGTCATCTTCGGACGATGAAGAAGTTCGAAGCAGACAAAAAGTGTATAAAAAAAGAATAAATTATTGTGATAGTTTTGATGAACTAGAGTTTTATCAACGTTTCCGTATAACGAAAAATACGTTTGAAATTCTCTACGAACAAACTCATAATAATTTACAACGAATAACACAAAGGTAATATCTACAAGTTAATACATAATTATTGATATAACATCAATCTATACGATGCTATTCAACCCAGAATTCAGTTGCTTTTAACACTTCGCTATTATGCATTGGGAAGTATGCAAAAGGCTGTTTCTGATTTTATGGGTGTATCAGTATCATCAGCATGCCAAATAATCAAAACTGTGTCCGAAGCAATTGCTGGTCTTCGTCCATTATACATAAAAATGCCAAATTCCATGGAGGAAATGCAAAATATTGTTGTTGATTTTTATAGTATAGCTCGCTTTCCTAGAGTAATAGGGGCAATAGATTGTACGCTTATAAAAATTGATTCACCAGGTGGTGAAAACAATATCAGACGCTAAGCTGAGAATTTTGGATATTGTTGCCTGATGGCCAGGGTCAACCCATGACCAAACAATATTTAATAAAAGTAATATTAAAAGAAGGTTTGAAAACCATGAA
>JARJDW010002164.1:0-14182 GCA_030264715.1 Adinopsis sp. GC000173
ATCGCTTTAAAATGTGCAAGGAATTTCTTTAAATTGCGCAATAATAATTTAATCTATGATATTTTTTGGATGTTGTACTTTTTTATGTTTGGTTTTTTCCATGTGCGAATGTGCCAACGGTAATAGCGCGTTAAAAATGTGCATGGAATTTTTTTAATTGCGTAATAATTTATTGGCCGATCTGTTTTTTCATATTATAAATCAGCGGTTCCTAATCTTTACATCTACATCGCGACTCAAATTTAAGCAATGTATTAAAGTTGCAACACCATGAAACTCTCATAGTACTGCAAGGGTGGCTTGAAAAGTTGCAAGTCCGTTCATTATTTCACATTGCTTTGTTCCATTTCACGTTTTTCCCACTTTTTGTGTATTTTTTTATATTTTTTGGGCATTTCCTACGTTTTTGTTTGCATTTTCTCGTTTTTGGATTTCTGTTCGCTTTTTTACTCGAAGAAAAACTGGGAAAAAGAGCGGGAACCTTTCAACAACGCAATATATTAGGAAAATTTTATTATCTTTTTTGATTCGAAACTATGCGACCCATACGTTGAGAATCACTGTTATAAACCAAACTGTCTTAATGATTGCATCAAAAAACAGTTTTCTACTTTTTTATGTGTGAACAGTAAAAGCGCATTAAAAATGTGCAAAGCATTTCTAGTTGCGCAATAATTTATTGTCCGCTCTAATATTTCAAGTTTATTCCCCACTTTTTGGGTAATTTTTAATATTTTTTGATTCAGTTTTGATTTCACCATTTTCATACTTTTGGATTTCTGTTCGCTACTATTTACATTTTTTATTTTTGGTTACAACCTTTTACAGATTTTCAAAATCTGATGCATGGATGGGCTTCTCTAACTCATTTGCTATCAATATTTGTTTTAGTGAATAAAGTACTTAAAACGTGTTTTACAAAAAACATTGTGTTGCGATTGAGAATCACAGTTTTAAACCAAACTGTCTAAATGATTGCACCAAAAACCATTACCTATTTGTAGGTACCAATTTATGTGCGAACGCAGTAAAAGTGCAAGGAATTTCTAGTTGTGTAATAATAAATAAGTTTTGGATGTTATAAACCGAGCTGCCTTAACGATTGCATCAAAATAACATTTTTTCTATACATTTTTTAAAGTCTCTGTTTTTTTCCAGCGCGTTGACAATATTATGTGCGAACAGTAATAGCGCGTTAAAAATGTGCGCATGGAATTTCTAGTTGCGTAATAATTTAATATGAAAATATTTCACTTATTATGAGAAAATATTTGCATGCTTGACACAATTAGAAATATTTTATCGAAAACTTGTTGCAATTGCAAAAGATATTTAATCAATAACTTACATTATATAATAAATGTATTAACATTGCAACAAAAATAAAATAAATAAATCGTCGCTTCACGAGAAAATAATAAGCGAATAAGTAGAATAGAAATAAAATGATGATGGCAAAACGCGTTTATTGCTGCTTTGTTGTTGTTGAATGCATTTTTAAATAGTACTCCATCGTCACAAACATATTTATTAAACAATTTAATAAATAGAAAAAGCAATAGTGTTGGAATGCAAAAAAATGTTTACACACTAAAGGTCAGCTCTGTTATTGCTACTTTTCAGTACATGGACAGAAGTATATAAACCTAATGAAATAAATTTTATTATAAATTAATTATCGCTAATATAATAAAAAATTGCACGTGCCATTTACCTACCTAAAATTTTATTATGATAAACAATCTTCAGCGTGTTAATGATAAAAGTGTATATAGCTATAAAATTATCCATCAGCTTCTACTAATTTTTTGACATTTATCGTTTGCCTATTGATCAATGGCATCCAAAACGTACATACACATAAACATCAAATTTACCGCTTTGCTTTTTCATATTTTTTTTCTTATTATTCAGCGATTTCGTATACTTTTAATCAAAAATAATTAAGATATTGCTTCTTTTAAATAATTATAGATAAAAAAATTGGAAAACTAGCTTTGTATTATAAAATTTCTTAACATGCAAATTCCAGAAATACTTTTGATCTTTTGTGAATTTTCGTAACTCTGTTATTGCTACTTTTCAGTACGTACACAGAAATATATAAACATAATGAAATAAATTCTATTATACATTAATTATTGCTAATGTAATAAAAAAATTGCACGTGCCATTTACCTACCTAAAATTTAATTACAATAAACTCTTTTTTGCGTGTATAGTTATAAAGTAATCCATAAGCTTCTTCTAATCTTTTGCCATTTGTCATTAGGCGATTGATCAATGGCCCCCAAAGCATTCATGTAGGAAAAGATCGTTTTAAATAGTCTAAATAGTTTTTATTTAATCGTAAGATAATATTGAAGATTTGTAATTAATATAACATTAGTTATATTCTTCACACTTTCACAATGTGATGTTGATACTCTCACGATGATATGATGTTATTCTCTGTTGATTTCGTTACTATCACAACCCCGCTCACAGCCCACTAGCTCACTTTGTTAGAACGGGTGTCTTGATATTTCCAAATTCTACATATTTATTTACACATAAAAATCAAATTTCCCGCTTTGCTTTTTCATTTTTTTTCTTATTATTAAGCGATTTCGCATACTTTTAATCCAAAGCAATTAAGATATTGCCTCTTTTAAATAGATACAAAATTTAGAAAACTAGCTTTGTAAAGTTTCAAAAATTCTGTAAATTCCAGAAATACTTATGATGTTTTGTGAATTTTCCTAATGAAATGAAGTTTATTATAAATTATTAAAAAAATGCACGTGCCATTTACCTACCTAAAATTTAATTACGATAAACTCTCTTCTGAGCATTATTAATAATAAAAGGGTATATGACTATAAAATTATCCATCAGCTTCTCTTCTAATCTTATGTAAAAATAAATGAATGACGTTATTGTTCAAATACACTTTATGTGTATGTATGTATGTGTATAGAAAATACGCTGTCTTAAGAAAACTTTCTAAATTTTTACGATTTTAAGCAGTATTTTTATCAGTTCCACATTAATTCCCATATATACACACTCGGCAGCAGCTGAAGTAGGCCAAATGCATATAATTCATATATATTTTCAGAAAATAAATAATGCTATCAGCAAAGCTATTAATTCCGCAGGAAAACTGGAATTCCATTTATAATTATCCGCGTGGTTTTCATCATCGTTGTTTTTTCTTCTCCGCTTTTCGTGCGCGCGTTCGGTGCCGTTAGAAGTCACTAAAAAGTATAGTGATTTGACAAGCGTTTAATTGAACATTTTGCGAAATTAACTAAAACACAGCGAGAAACGAACGGTATTATTTATATGATAAAGCTTTTATACATGAATGACACTACAAGTAGATATGTGTGTTACATGCGCGCTTACATAATCGTACAACACACAATAATCTTTCCGCAGTCTCATTTAAACGTACTTACATATGCAGTGGCGGATTTGCAATTAGGCTGTTGATCAATGGGCCCCAAAACATACTTATTTTTAAGCGATTTCGCACACTTTTAATTAAAACATCTTAGAATACTGTCTGCTTTAAATATTACAATTTAATATAAGAAATTTAAGAAAGTGGCTTTGAAAAATTCCGAAAATTATGCAAATTGCAGAAGTACCTTCGATGTTTTGTCAATTTTTGTCAAGAAATAAAAAAAAAGAAAAAAATGCAGTTATGCTTATCTAAAAAACATTAAATTTAATACAATTTCCTCCACTTTTCATCAATCTCATAATTCACTGTCCTTTTAAGTAATTTTGATAGGCAACGTTCGAAAATTCTACCACAAAAGGAATGCTTTGTCAATTTTTGTAATTTTTTATCAAAGAATGATAAAAAAAGAAGAAACTTACACTATATCTACTTAAAATACATCAAGTTGTATATCTTTTCTACCACTTTTCATCAAAACCTCTTAATTTACTGTATTTTTAAAGGATTTTGATTTTATGTCGAAAACTCAACTATAAAAGGGAATTATGTAAATTGAAGAAATATTTTCAATGTTTTATCAATTTTCCGAAATATTTATCAAGGAATAAGAAAAAACTTTACAATATACCTACTTAAAATACATCAAATTGTAGACATTTACCTCCACCTAACATCAAAGCCTTTTAGTTTGTTGTCTTTTTTAACAATTTTGATTGGTAAAAGTCAGAAAGGCAACCACAAATAGGAATTATGGAAATTGAAGAAATACTTTTGATGCTTTGTTAATTTTCGTAATTTTTTTTATCAAAAAATAATAAAAAAGAAAAAATTTACCATATACGATACCTACCTAAAATACATCAAATTGTATACCTTTTCTTCCACTTTTCATTAAAACCTCTCAGTTTGTTGCCTTTTTTAACAATTTTGATTCGAAACGATTGAGAAGTCAATCGCAATAAGATAAAGAATCCTCAATTTCTTTAGAAAACTTTTTAAACTCTAAGAGCTACAAAAGATTTAATCCGTCACTGTACATCTACTTACATATAATATTTGTTTAGATTTGCAATGTTTAGCAATGCGTTTCTCGTTTCTTGTTTGAACAGTCACCACATCGCAGCAGCAGTCGGCAGAGAAACGGGTCTTAAACGTAGAAAATTGCTCGTCACAAAAAAAGACGTTCATGATCTAAAACACGTTCATTCAGTATTTCCAAATTGCTTACTTTACGTAACATTATTGTATCTAGTTTTTTTCTTTTAACCTTTTTTAATTGCTTGTTTGTATTTGACATTAGCTCAAAGCATATGTACAAAATCTTTGAAGAATTGTAATTTAAATATGTAATTTCTGAAATGTTTCTTAGAAACGTTCATTAATGTTTTACAAAACTAAATAATAACAATACTTAGCAATTTCGTTATTGCTAGCGGTTTTATTAATTATTTTTCAAAACCAAATTTATGTTAGAGTCATCATTGCCAAAAGTAAGTCTTTTGCGTACACACGTATTAATAACAAAATAAATATGTCAATTCAAATTATTTTTTTTTAATTTCTCCTCTTGCTGAATAATTTGTGTCATTGCCAGTTGTGAGTGCAGATTAATAAAGTTTTTTTGGTACAGGAAATGTTTGTATATTACAAATTGCACTTATATTTTCCTGCGGTATGTATATGATAAAACTCTTAAGAAAATAGGTCTTCAATGAGGATATTTCAATCCAAATTTCCATCAAAATAATAAAAATTTACTTGAGATTTTTAATTTTAAGAGTGTCAAAATATGGTTTTTCGTATTTACGTGTTAAACAGTTATTTTTATGCAAGAATTTCCTTAATAGAACAAATGTATACGATCAAAATGTTAAATATCTAGATCCAAAACGATTTTATGATCTATGAGCACGTTACTAAAAATGTAACTAGGATTAGTAATATGCTAAGTTCATGAGAAAAGAGAGAAGCCACTGCTAAATATGTCGGTGAGGGAATTTTTATCTATTTTTCCTTCAGGACTTTACCAAAATACGTTAATCTGTCAAATTCCGGATAGCTACCTCATGCCGTAAGAACTCACTTTTTGAACTCGTTACAAAAATGACAAATTTGATTACAGCTTACCTCAACCCAAATTTTTGTAGATATTAATTTGAATCAGGTTAAAACAATTAATCAATTGGTGATAATAAAATAAAAAGAAATTGTCACTAAGTGACCTTTAAATAATTTAAGCCTGATACTTGGCAATTTTTTGTAATAAATTGAAAATTCTTGAGTAGCTAATTAATAGCACACAGGCATGACTGCACCTATGAAAATAAATTAACAATTTCAATGTAATACGCAGTATTTAAAATTAATTAGATTTTACCCAACAATTTGCTTTCATTATTACGTGGACGAAACAATGCCTCACACGCAAAAAAACTCTCATCAATCATTATATACATATAGATTTTAATTATCACACCCAATTATTTGGCAAAAACAAAACAGAATAATTCTAAATGTTATTACCTATCGCACAAAATTACAGGTTAACACAATCATAAACATGTAAATCCACAACATTTTGCGCTGTATCGCCCTTAGTTGAAGAGATACGACTTTATGAGTTATTAAACAAATTAATCACAATTAAATTATCCATCTTTTTTGTCTCTTTCAAATTCTTCATATATCTTCAATTAAGCGAGTTATCGAGTGGTAAGTGAGCCACTTGTGTTGCACGTCCAAATGAAATTTCTTACATTTCACCGATATAACTCAGTTATTTGAAGAAATTCGACTATTATTGTTATTAGATAAATGAATCACAATTAAATTTCCTACTATTTTTCTTTCTTTAAAATTTTTTGTATCGCTTCAATTAAACGAGTTATCGAGTGGTCAATGAGCGAGTAGTGAATTTACCTCTGCAAAACGGAAAAAACTTGTTTTGTTATCTGATACTTTAATCTGCCAAATTTCAAGTAAATGCCTTATGCCGCAAAAACTTACTTTTTGAACCATGCCATGATCTCAGATTGCCTAATACTGTTGCAAAATCACATCAACAATCATTGTCATGATTTAAATAATCATGCGTAATCATTCGCAAAGAAAATCTAAATGTTATTTCCTATCGTAAAAAATTACATCTTAAAACAATGCGGCAGCAAAAGCGCGTTTAATTTTTCTTTTTTTTTTGGTTTATTTATAATCGAGAATTTTAATTTATATTGCATTTGCATAACTGCAAGCACGTCGTTCGAATGGGAGACACTGAAAAAAAGGAAGGTAAATAGAGAGAATACCAGTTGTATTATTGAATGTGTGCAACAACATCTTTGCAATGAATAATTTTAAGTAAAATGCCTGCGAGATACATTCCATACTAATTTTTTACTAACTAACATGTGTTATTACCAGCACATACTATTTAATGAATCTGTTACGTATAATTACTGCGCTAATCATTAATTTAAAACATAAAAATTATCATTGGATGGATGGATAGACGACGAGCATATTGTGTGTGTTTCGTTGTGTTGTTCTCACCACCACCAACAACAGCAACAACACCTTCACGCGCATACATTGGAATTAATAATATTCCTTCGCTTTTAATATATAAATTAAAATAAAAGCACAGCGCGCCAGCATTCATTTCATTCATTGTCCGGCATCGAAACAGGAAAACAAATAACTCCTATGTAGCGAAGCGTACAATTTTTGCTTCTATGGGAATTGTAATTATGTATTGTTTGTGTCCCAACACTACATTTGTCATAAATTGTAATCAACATAATCATATTCTTCTCCACAATAACACAACGACAGCAACATGTTCCAGATAAATAAATTACACACAGATGCATGAAATATGTGTTGTGTGTATGTGTTTGTATGTGTGTGTGTGTGTGTGTGTGTGTGCAAACGGCAACACAGCTATATAACAAATTTTTTATATATGTACACATTTTCTCAATCAAGGCCGGTCGAAAAAAAAAAAGAGTTTGTGCATGACAGATTGTAAATAATAAAATTACAAATGCGAAAACTTTAGTATCATCTTATTTGTGCAACGCGCGCGCGCTGCTGCCGATGCCGTGGCGCTGCTGGCCTTGCAAAATAAAATGCATTGTTCAAATACGCTTCCAATTACTTATTACCTACAAACTGCCAGATAAATTAGAAAAAAATAACAATTGTTAACTAACCACCGAAATTAAAACTTATTAAAGTCACTTTCAAGTTTAAATGATGCAATATTCGTGTATATTTCATATAATGATAAAAGTAGTTAGATGAATGGTTCTCGAGAATGTATCAATTAAATTTACAATAGTTTTTGTTGACAATAGTTTATAAAATGTATTTATATTGCTTTTTCGCTTTTTTGTTTTCCAAAAAGTTACAGACAACTGCAAAAACTGGACAAAAACACATAAATATCGAAAAATGCAAGATAAAGACATAAAAGATTGTCAAGAAAATAATACAATTGGAGAAAAACTGCAAGAACGAAAAAACTTGCAAAAAACACTGAAATTGTGCACAAAAAAAATGTAAGAAAATGGTAAACAGGAAAATAGTTGTGCATTGCACATTTAAAACAAAATAAAATACATTATTCAAACTTCAACCTGTTTTCAATTACAAACATTTGCACAAATTAGGAAATGAACAACACCAAACAATCTTAATTTCAACTCTAAATGACATAATTTTCGTATATTATTTCATAAAATTATAAATCTCATTAAATGAACGCTCTTCGAGAATGAAGCAATTAAAATTTCAATAGTTTTTGCTCTCAACAATTTATAAAATGCAATTACTCAACATATTTAAAATAAAATGTGCAAATGCAATTCCAATTAAAAATTGCCAGCCACATTAGAAAAAACAACCAATAATATTTATCTAACCTCAGAAATTAAAGCTTATTAAAACCACCAACACCAAACAATATTGATTTTAACTTTAAATAATATAATTTTCGTATATATTTCATAAAATGATACAACTTTTTAGATGAATGCTCATTCAGAATAAAGCAACTAAAAATTTAATCGTTTTTGAACTCAACGATTTATATTATATAATGCAATTATTTTGATTGTTTAAATAAAATGTATATTATTCAAACGCGGTTCCAATTACAAATTCATCTAGCCACCAAAATTAAATCCTATTAAAACCACCAATATCAAATATTGCTAATTTTATAAAAATATAAATCTTATTGGATCAATGCTCCGCGAGAATGAAGCAATTAAAATTTCAATCGTTCTTGCAGTCAACGATTTATATAAAATGTAATTACGTTACATATTTAATACATCGATAAATAATTGTTTGGGTTAACCTCAAGCATTCATTCGGTTAGATTTGTCGCACATGCTCAAATACAGAATTTGAATTTATTCAAATTTTTTTGTGCCATGTAGGTTTAATACCGAGGTGTGTGCTCAATCAAAATAATTTCTTTTTATTCTGTGTTAGAATTACACTTAAACTCTATTGCATTTGGTTAAATTTGTTGCTCGTTTAAAAGAAATTTGAATGTATTTAAATTTTTTATGCAATGTCGTACCCTATATGTTAGGTTTAATACCAAATTCCTTTTCGTTATGTTTATTTCATCATCTTGCGAGAGATTCTCTGCAGCGATTAATAGAATTAGCATTCATTTCTAGAATTCGGTTAAATTTGTCGCTCGTTTAAACGAAATTTGAATTTATTTCAATTTTTTGTGCAATGTATAGATTTAATACCGGGGTGTGCTCAATCAGGATAAATTCTTTTTATTCTGCGTTGTTTCATCATCCTGCAAGAGATTCTTTGTAACGATAATTACCCTTAACCTCAAACATTCGGTTAAATTTGTCGTTTGCTTCAGTACAATTTAAATTTATTTATCTATTTTTTTGTGCTTAATCGAAATAATTCCGTTTTTATTCATTTTATTTCATCATCTTGCAAGAGATTCAACGCAACAATTATTAGAATTGCCTGGCTAATTAGGTCTCATATTTTCGTAAATAATAATTATTCACTTTTACGATCTAAACGAGACGGAACTACCGCGTAAGAAAAAAATACACATAGAATTAATAAAATATGCGACCTTGGACGCTCTGAAGAATATCATTGAAAGTAATAGATGATCTGATGAACAATATTTATTGTTGCATTCTATATCTAAGCAATTCATCAATTGAGTAACTTATTGCTGAAAGTGACTGTTTTACATATACGCATTGCCGCNTCATTGAAAGTAATAGATGATCTGATGAACAATATTTATTGTTGCATTCTATATCTAAGCAATTCATCAATTGAGTAACTTATTGCTGAAAGTGACTGTTTTACATATACGCATTGCCGCTTTGATGTTAAAAAATGCAAAACGCCGTTTCGATATGTTTACGTACTTCTTACTTAAAATGTTACTAGGATCAAGCTAATTTAGCAGCAATAAGGAAACAGACGGCTAAAAAATAACTCAAAAACTCTTGGTAGATTTCATTGGCTTCAAAGCGCTGATGATGACCATATTTAATATTTTCTTGTGAAATTGTGGATTGATGAACATTTTGAAGTTATTTGTTATTTCGGAGGTGCTTATAATAGTAGTTGTTAAGTTCCTAATATTGTCCTTTACCTGTCCTAAACGTGTATAATTCTGGTACATTCGTTTTCGTGCTTAATGCATGAATTCAGCAGTCTTGCGCATTCATTGTCTTTTACCATGAAGGAGCATTTTTTTCATTCGCGGCATTAATAACATTACAATTTATCTAAAAAATAAAGACTACATGTGACATTAAAATTATAAGAAAATGTAAATAGAATTCACTGCTACTGTAAGTAGAAAATTCGAACAATATTATACCAACTGAAAGAAGAAGCATTATAAATAACTTTACAATTTGTCCAAAAAATAAAGACTGCATGTGACATTAAAATTATAAGAAAATATATAAATAGAATCCACTGCTGCTGTAAGTAGAAAATGCAAACAATAACATAACATAGTCAGTCACAACTGTGCAAATTACATTGTCATGTACTATTTTTATCATTGAAAAAAGCTCAGCTTGAAAATATAATACTACATACATGTCAGAATATAATATGAAATGTAGGTTACCATATATGTAATTGTCGTAATTATTTTGGAAGTGTTTGCATGCTACACATCCGTTATTATTTATGCGTATTCACGCACAAATTTTAATAACTGCTTATTGTCGCTAAATTATTCATATTGCATAAGCGTATGACATATCGTAGCTGTAAAAAAAGCGCAGCAGCATATTACGTACGCGATTGAATTCGTATATATTGGAATTTATACATTTATGGTTAGAGAGGTATAGATGGGAAAAGCCAATTTGGTATAAAAGGCAGTTATTTGTTTTAATATGCAATCAGCAAAATTAATTATTGCGGTGGATTCGCATCCACATTAATGTGACTATTAAAAATTCTTTGACTTTGTGTGTAATTCCATTCTAACGAGAGGTCACAGCTCTTCTATCTTTTTTACAATACCCTTAGAGATAAATATTATATTTTCTAAATTAATTATAATTAAAATATACTGCATTTAATTACCGCATGCAACAATGCTTTTTAATGATCACCATTTGCATCTTCATTTAGAATTTATATGTAAATCGCCTGATAGTAATTCTGTGAAACTAAATAAAATTGTTTCTAGTTTGGAAAATACATACTAAAAGCCACAACCCGCAGATTAGTCGTCATACGCATGCATATTAATGATGTGCATTTATTTATTTATTTTTCTTGCTTGCTGGGATTGATAAACAATAATAATAGAAGTAGGTACATATTATTTAATTACACCTATACCACGGCGAGTTATTGAAACAACACCCACATGATGATGCAAATATGCTATTTGATGTGATGTAATTAATTATTTATTATGTCGTGAACAAAGAAATGTTTATTAAATTATTATTAAACGATTTTGTGTGTGTAAGCTGCGAGGAAAACATTTGCAACCCAACGTTTAGCCATGTATTTTTTTATTTACATTATAATACATACCTACCTACCTTTGTTGACATCGTGTTAATTATTAACATAGTTTAACCTTTTTCTTTAATCCACCGAAAACAAAACATTCGCAAGCAACGTTCACCCATTTTTATTTAGATATTTTTGATTACATTAGATGGTATTTATGTACATACTTTTGTTGTTGACAACGGCTTAATTTATTAGCACAGTTCAATCTTAACAGTACTAATAATTTTTTAGGTTAGGTTGCGGAAAATAGTTAAAAGTTAAAATAAATAAAATAATCAAAACTGTTTCGTCAATTGTGTATCAGTTTTGAAAAATGAAATGAAATGAGCAAAACATACCTAGTTTTATTCTTCTTTAATCCCCCGAATATTTTTTATGAAAGAAAGAAATTAAATTTTTAGAGAAGAAAAGTGTGACGTTAATTTATGTTAAGGTTGGTACAACCTGACTGATTCTAAGCTAACTTCAGTAACTGAGACTTTTCCAAAGAATATTTGCTTTAATAAATAAACTTTAAAAGTGTAATTTACTAGCTGCCAGTGGTTATTTTATACTTAATAACAGAAACAGGTAATAGATATTTCATCATGTTTATTAGGCATATTCGCAAAATGTTTATTAAATTTAAGTCTATGATTAAATTTAAGTATTTTATAGGTTATGTGACAAAACTTTATTTGAAATCAGTGGATAGATTCAGTCATGTGATGTCACGACTTTCCTCCTTATTGATATGATTAATAATGATTTTTGATGTAAGCGTAAGGTGAAGGAAGACTAGCAAAATTTTGATACTAAACACCAACGGACAAAGCATTTACAGGCAATATTTAATAATTACCTAGCTAGACACTTGCACACACTTACCTAGGTTTGTTGATAGTCTCTTACTAGTAAGTGTCACAATTTAATGTTATTCTTAAATCTACAAGATATTTCACACAAATCTAACTGATTTTTTTAATGATACATTATGACATAAGATAATAGAAGAGAGGAAAAATGATTTTATTTATTTTGCATAAGTTGGGACCAAAACATTCACAAAAAATGCTCACCTATTTTTATTCATATGATTAACTGACAATTTGTCCACTTTATTATTATTGTTGACAAATGGCATCATCTTAATTTATATAAGTAGTTTTTAAGTTACAACAGATATGTTTAACGATGGTGATTTTTAAAATGTGGGTGGCAAAAGAAAAGTAGCATTTTGAGTTTTGCACTATGATAAGTAATAAACCGTTCTTCGCGATTTAGTGTAACCTGCCAGTAAAACATTCACAAGCAATGTTTACGCATTTTTAATCATATGATTAGAGACTCCAGTATGTGCAGTTACATAGGTTTGTCACAGTTCAACTTTCTTCATCTTCCTTCTTTCTTCTTAGCAGTTTTGTTTTTTTATATTTAAAAAAAAACTATGTTGAATGTTTTTCTATAAATTATTGAATATAAATTACATTCATCTAACAACTCTTGCCGCAATCAGCAATCAAAAGATATTGTTGGTGCAATACCGAATGAATGAATCGAGGATTATGATGAAATCCATATTTGGTATATAGTGATAGTTCCAAAACATGCACTAAAAATCATTTAAGGTTTATCTCTGAATAATGTCAGGACATTAATTTAAAGAAAATGGGATGAGACACTATTTTGAAGTTGTCTGATTATAATCTTTATCTCAAGTAAAATTAATTATTTTCTCGTTGAAAACGCTTATCACAAAATAAAAAATAATAAATCATTATTTATTACAAGCTTATTCAAGATTTTTATAATTATACAATATAAAAATTTATGGCTTATAATTTTAAAACTGCATATATTTTAGTTTTCATTAACATATGAATCACTATTCTGAAGAAAAAATATTCCAAAAAGTCGATAAAACGGGTAATTTAATCGCCATCGATTTGCAATTTTAACCCAACCAACCAACAGCCAATTAACATTTTGCTTATTTTTCGCTTTTCAAAATATCCGTTTTGTTTTGTTTGATGTTTGATTTGTGAATCAACTATAATCTTTGTATACTTATATAGGAAACACACACAACACAAAGATTTCATTATCGTGCAAAAATTCCAATAGAATTTTTAAAATACGCATGTATGTAAATATCTAAAAAGGTAGAAAAAGATTTACGGCAAATTCTTCCATACGTAACAGCACTTTAAAATTATATTATCTCTAAAGAGCAAAGGTTGTAAAGTACATAATAGTAAAGATATGCCACAGATTTATTTCCCTATTAAAGCCATTATCTTGATAATGTAGGCCGAAATTGCGTTTCTGCATTTCCATCAATTCTGACTTGCAATGAATAGCGCAACCAACCACTTGCAATCTATATAGTATACACAACAAGTATAACAATCTTATTAAAATGAGAATATTTTTATTATTAGTCAAATATGTAAGTCATAATAAAATGGGCAGAAGGTTATACACAGCGTAAGGCTCGTATTAGTAATGGAATGTTAATTGCCTCAGGTGATAAAGCAACTTAACAACAACTATCAACATATACCAAGACAGCTTATCGTACATTTTCGTATTAAAAAAAAGCAGTTAGCTCTTTAATTTCGCCTCAAGTCGATTCGAACCAGCAACGAGTTTGTTTTTAGCCACAACACTGCTCAGTCAGTACAAACCAGAAAA
>JARJDW010002165.1:0-21536 GCA_030264715.1 Adinopsis sp. GC000173
CCTCCTATTAGTTCAGTTGATTTTTTTAAATGCAACGTGACAAACTAGCTATATCTAAGTGAGTACTTACATTAGAACTAGTAAATAAATAAAATCCGCATTTAAACATTTTTCATTTTATATAAATTAATTAATTCCAGAGGAAATGCTTATCTTTAAACATTTTTGTTTTCTTAAAAATTTAAATTAATAATAAATATTTACATGTTTGGCATGCAAATATGTCTATGTGTGTATGTAGAATTGATTCAAATATATGTGTTGGAGTTTCATTTGAATGCAACTTGAGCCACCAACAGCTTTATTGAATTTTCAATGTGTCGAATGTTGTAACTACAAATTGAGAGTGCGTTCAAATTTACAATAACGACGTTTTATTGAACAAAAAACTGCATGCAGCACAGGACTTTCATACAATCGTCGTTTCACACGTTTAAATAAAGTCTTGTGGGTATAACAAGGGTGTAAATTCCAAGTGTGGGAAATTACAAACCAGATAATCATACATTAAGCATACCTACAACCTGCTGAAGGTTAACTTATGAGGTAGGAAGTCATATGGTCATTTATATGGTTGGATAAATATGTTATATCTGAGATAGGTCATTGTACTTTTTATTATTATTGGAAACTACTATGATTGACTAAAAATCTAGATAAATCATTTTTAATCAGAAAATGTGTAATTTTCAAAAATGTTCACAACGAGAGATTGTATCATCTATCAAAGTTTAACTTTATATAGCCAACAAGCAACAAGCGTTCCGTTTTATTAAACATGAAGAAATCGTTTCAGTTTTACAATCACTCTTGAATGAATTTAAATAGAAGTAGGTGAAATATATATATTTTTTATTTCATCTTAATTCTTCACTTCAGTAAAATTGATTAAGTTATTATTATTATGATGTATGTAATTATACAGCGTAATTTAATTTACAAAACGTAATTTGTTATCTCATATCACTTTTCTAGAAATAGAAATATGCAAAAACAAATAAACCTACTTATTCTTACATTTCATTAAAATTATGTGCAATTAAATATCATATGAAAGGTATAGCATAAAATAATTTGCGGAATGCGTATTAAATTCCCTTATTTGTTAACACTACTCTTAATTATAAAAAAGTGAACTGTCAAATTAAAAATATAATTTCTTTGATTAGGAACTTTATTCATGTAGTAAGTTCATACTTTCATTGTGTGGGATATAGGTCAAGATGTGAAAAGGGTTTTTTATCTTTACGCCCAGCTTAAAGTCAATTATGCGAATGAATAATTTAAGAGTATGTACTTGAATACGCTACAAGTATTATTATTATTACAGTACGTCAAATGCAAATGGTAAATTCACAATATTGATTATCAAAAATCTTCCCATGATAGTTAAACACATGTAGAAAAATTGATAAATTTATAAATACTTGTTTCCGGTAAAAACGTATGCGCGTATGTATTGGAACATGCATCCATATATATGAATTTGATGAGAAATAATCGAGGACAGATACGTTGCCCCCTCCTGAGGTGGTTAGATTGTCCGTTACAGGGTGAGACCGTGGGATATTATGAGCCCCCCATAACATATTCCCATCACACAGGAAACAATGCACACTCACATTCATTGTTGTTAACATTCAAAACCTATTTGGATATTCATGCATAATTTTTATTAATTGAAAATTTTACAATTTGTTAATAATTTGCTCGTCACTCGATTATTATTACTAACTGTTGTATTGATTTGCAATTATCCAATTTGCTGATAAGTATGATACAAAAATTATTACATTAAAATTTATATATTTTGATTAGCCTACAAAGTCTTTTGTCTCTGATGATGATGATCACTTAAAAAAATAATTTGTTTTTTGATTTAATATTGAAAAGTGATTAAATATTATATGTGTTTGTTATGTGAACACGTTTGAGCAAGTCGTATATTTTTCGAATTGGTAGTATTTTATATACCTGTATAGCTATTTACCTGTGCGTATATATTTAGAATGGTTAATAGTGGAATAAGTGTGGGGACCCCGAACACAAGTCTCGCTTTGGAAAAGTAACCGTCAAAAGCCCCATGCATTGCTGTTGTAGTCATCGTCGTCCGCTTACACAAACCGCATTTTTGCGTCCGGGTTCGGTTAAAATTTTTCAAATATAATATGTCGCCGTTACTTAATTAATCTCGCTCAAACCTCGACTAAGTAAAAGTGATTTCGCGTGCGCGTCTGTTTTCGCTACATAGTTTTTAAACAAAATTAATTTGCAGTGCTGTGTATTTCGCGTATATTTTACAAATTGATGCATTATTAAGAACTTTTTTTTCGTTATTTTATTTTAAAATACTGTTAATTGTAATTTAACATTATAAGTGCATTTCAACGCATTAATAACAAAGACAGTTCAGTGTAATTTTTTTCATATATATTTTTACCAAGGCTAACCAGTTGGAAATAATTCTTGCTTAGATAAAATAACCAGATTCTTTAACGAGACACACAGAAGGCTTTATCGTTGTGAAAACAAAATTACAAAATATAAAATTATTGCTGGATGTGGTTTTAACATGCAAGACTCTAGTCATTCCTCATTTTAAGTCTGTAAAGGTGATTTTTTCAAGTGTAGTGGCACAACCAAAGTGATACAAGTGTTCAATCATGTTGTTTATAAGCAAAGGTG
Organism: Adinopsis sp. GC000173; assembly: GCA_030264715.1. Lineage (NCBI taxonomy): Eukaryota > Metazoa > Arthropoda > Insecta > Coleoptera > Staphylinidae > Adinopsis > Adinopsis sp. GC000173. Next base: position 2,686 of record JARJDW010002165.1, read on the forward strand.
CATTGGACAGCTGGCAACCCTAACAAAGCATCTGCTCCAAACGGATCGCATCTGCTCCATTTTTACATTTCGCCAGATGCATCTTCCTGTGCCATATTTTTAAATATCTACCAAATTTGCATTGTTTTTACTCTTTAAAATTATTGACATTTATTTTTAAATTAAACTTTGTGATCATGGGCAATCATCCATCAAATCATCAGCCACTCGAACGCGCTGGAGTAGGAAAATTCGGAGACATTCATGCGGTAGGTGTTGTTGCTACTGATTAAACTAATTAATAAACAAAGAATGTTTTACGCATTCTTTCCTCATAACGGTCGCTTTTAAATATTGCCGCTGGATGAAATAACATTCCATTTCGATACATACAAATACACTCGCACACACAGCGCACTTACATACATACAAGCAGAAGCCTTTAAAGGAACGGAAATGCCTTTTATTTACCAAACATACAAAGCGCTCATTACTATTTATGCCCTTTTTAATCGTAAAATCAAATCTGTCATAGCTGCCAATCCCTAGACGCTCATTACGCAGGCACAATTAAATTTTATTGTTCTGTAAAATGAGCGTTCATGAGGTCATCATTATCTACCTACCAGAGTGATGGTATCGGCATAAACAACAAGCACCTTAATTTTGAAAGTTTCTGCGAAAGAAATTGTGCAGTTGATAGCAAAAAATATAAATGATTCAACATTACCAACGTTTTTTTTATATACACAGTTTTCATTGAACTGTGAAGGATATATTTTTTTAATTTTATCAACAACATATAGGCTATAATATAGGTATAATTAGAGTGATGGTACTGCACTCGGCTGAGAGTAATCGTTCAGGTAGAATGGTTTTTAGTTTTGTTTGAAGCACGATGAGGTCATCAGACTATGTTGACATACGCGGGGAATGTTTACTGTCCTCTATTATATTTACAATGCGATTAAATTTCTGCGTCAACATTTTTTTAATTAATCGTATCTAATCAAGTCAGTCAGCCTAGCTATAATATAATAATAAAAACTAAATTATTATTACTTACTTGGAATGGTGTGTGGTGTGGGGCTGGCTGAGATTTCACATCTGTAACAGACAATTAATCAACATTCAGAATATGAAGCAATTATTTTTTATTCAAAGCACTCTTTATGTAAGGAGGACTACACAGTCTTCACTTTTATAACGTAATGTTTATTTATTACAAGGTTGCACTTGCATCTACAACTTTTATCATTTATAGTCATAAAAATTATTTACATTATTGTTACACAATTAGCAATTGCTGCATACATTTGCAAAACGAAAACTTTTGATTTTCAAATGAATCAACTAAATTAGCTATTTAATTAAATTTATAAATAGCACCAAGTGGTATTATAAACGCAGCAAATACGGCGTCATTTTCTTTTAAAACACAAAAGTTGTTTTCCAAACATCGAAAAAGGTTAATTCAATTAATCATATACACAGAAAAAATACCGATTTAATTTATTAATTGAAGGTAACACTGAGTAGGCAATAATAAGCATGTGTATTTTTGCAATTACAGATGCATAAAAAACCCAAGGCTGTGATATGTGTGTATGCAAGAATTCTAGGAAGTATTTTCTCACAGAATGACAGCAACTATACATTTGGGTATTAAATTGAATTATAATTGAGTAACGTCGCAGCTAGTTTTAAAAATACATACCAATATAATAAAACGCCATATTTAAAGTGAAATTTAACGTATGATTGCATAATAAAAAAACACCTTGTCTTCTTTGTTCGTTGCGAATAAGTTATTTACTATTTTTACAACTGATTAATTGAAAAACTTTCTGCTGTTTTTATTGCCATATTAAATTTTAAATTGCATATTCAATATTTTACAAAATACATAATAGACGGAAGTAATCAATGCCCCTAATATTCCCGTTTGGTGGAATTAGCAACGCATGGTTTTTCTTCTCGTTTAATGATAATTTCTATATTTCAGCTGTTTGTGACTTAAGTCTATTTTCGATTTGAACATACAATAGAACATCGACATACCTCCTTAATTCGTTCCAAATGTTAGGACGTATCTCAAATTCACTGCATTTTCTAATTAGAACTATTTGATCATAGATTTTATTCATATAATTGACTCATTAGTAAGGTCGTATGTCGAATTAAAGACGTACCATATCGAGGTAAATTTTTCTTGGCAAAACAAGTCGTATGTCGAATTGGACGTATAACCAATAGACGTAGGTCGGGGTTCCACTGTATTTCTATCATTTATGTCATTTTACAGTGCCGTTTTATCAATTTAGTTGATAAAAACGGGCCCGTTCGATAGCAAATTCTTTTAAAATTGGATGCTGAAGGATTCGGCGCCTAGACCTTTTTGTTCTTATGGATAAAACGGCACTACAAGTGTAAATGGACTTACGTGATTTTCAAAATAGATGGATTATTTAGTTCTATGTATTTTCAATTTATATTGGTATTTTTTGTCGTCATTCATAGGTTTTATGTCTGGGTTTTACCACGATTATTAGAAGTAATAAATATACGATAAATAATTTGCAAATTTTGTAAACGTGTGATAAATATCTAATGTAGATAGTACTTATGTATGTACACTGGAGTCAGCAAGTAGAAAACCTTTTCGGACTTTCATTTCATGAACATGAGTGTGCCAAAAGGCTTTCTACGTAGTGGTTCCTTTTCTGTTGAAAAAAGTTAGGTTAGTTACGAAAAGTTTTTATTAGTAAACTGCATTTTTAATTATTATTTATCATTGCTATTTTTCGTACAAAATAAAAATGTTGAATTTGTCGCGTGTGTAAAGTATTATTTTATTATTGATACATGAAGGCTTAAATTATTTTTTATCACCTAAAAATGTGATGGTGTATAATATTGTAAAAGTCCTGGTATACTACGTTTTTCTCTTTGTTATGAGGTGGTAGGGTATTGACCACAAAAATTTAGTCTTTCAACATTTGACCTTGAAAGATGGTATTAAATTAACAATTTACCCTTATGTATATTAAGATTAATATTGGTAATGTATTAAAATATACATAAATAAACTTGACATTTACTTATATGTGCATAAGTATAAAATATTTTATAGTTTCAAGGAATATGTGCACATTTTTATGCGGATGGAGGATGCTGTAATGCAACTAATTCATCATAAAAAACAATGAATTTTAAATGGACAATACGATTTATTGCAACTCAAAATTGCTCTTTAAATCATTTGTGTAGAATGCTTTCATTCTATAATGAGTCACAATCATTTAGCGTCTACAATTTTATTAATAACAATAATCCTGCTCAGTAATATAATTGACATTTTGACCTAAGGAATGATGACTCATTCCAGTACAATAATTCACACAAAGCTATACGATTTAGAATTTAATTTATAATGTGTAACTTTGTCATCCGTATTTAAAAATATCTATAATATAAATACTTACTTACACATTGTAGTATATTTATATATAAATAACCGAACCAACCTATATTATAAATTACCACCATACTGATAAGATAACCGGTAATTTTGTGTCACACCATTCATGCACTTATGAAGATCATATTTATGGTTCAAGTTTTATTCACATTTCAATTAAGTATTGTTTTTTTTTTCGTATTCATTAATTGAATTCGTTCCGTAGGGAGTATTCAATATAATTATTTGTGCGGTATTAACGCAGCGTCAGTCGAATCGAACGAATCAACGAAATGCTCTGAAAATCCATCTATCGAGACGGAAGCATTAATAAATAAATAATGTACCTATATTGTATTTGACGTGTTTGTCGCCATCAAAACTGTGTGTATTTGTGTGTTTTGATTCGTTGTGTCGTAATAATACAACCACAAATTGTTTTTGATAGTGTTCGAAATAATCAAGCAAGGTTTGTGTAAAAAATTAGAGGCTATTTATAGCGCTGGGACAACAACAGGTATATAATTAGCCTTCATAAATAATTGAAACATACATTGATTATGTTTATTGAATTATTTAATCGAACTACTTGCTTCCATTTGTACGCGATCCCATTATCAAAAATAGATTTTTTTCGTGGTGTTGTTTTCTCAAAGGCTTTGTTGCGTTTGTAAACGTAAGAGATTGTTTGTGATGCAATTGAAGTTTTGAACATGTTTAAAAAGGTATGAAACAATGAGCTAAACACAAAGGCATGCAAATATTGCATTTCTAACCCGTGTTTAAATTTACTGCAAAGTGAAAATAAACAACCAAAATTTACTAACTATGTATGTGTGTTTTTTTTGCATTATTTATATGGATTCATAACACCATTGTGGCATTTTGAAGTTAACTTGTTCTGCGATAATTATTGTGTTTATTAATTAATTAAAACAAAAATTTGGTTATGAGAACTGGAACAATGCTGGTAAAGTTGTGGGAATGAGTTTAATTTCATTAATTATGTTAAACTTATTAAATATTACTTCAATTGTCGTTTATATTTAATTTAGCTTTCAACTTGTGTTAATTAATAAAAGAAAAATCAATTTTTATTTTAATTAGATTACCTAAAATGTGTATGCACTTTTGCAACAACATTTTTTAATGCAGCATGTTATTTTTATTCTTAATTACACATTAATAATGTGTTAATTAAAACAATATGTACAATATTGTTTGTATGTATGCATGTTGTAACCACTAACCATGGACTGGAAAGTGATGGTGGGTGAGCATTTAAATTTTGCAATATCTTTCTCACCACTACTTTACCATATTATTTTCCAGCCCGAAATTATTAATTAATGAATTTCGTGCAATCATACAGTGAGTGCTAAATGTTCATTAAAATGAATCGGCATAATGTGCGGCTTATATAATTTATAGTATGAACGTTGACCATATGGATGGGTAAATCGAAAAAATAATGTGGCCATAAAATATTCAGGTTTTGCAATAGGTTTATTATTACACCGCCTTCGAAAAGGAATTATATTGTCTTGAAATATTGATGTATTTGTTAGTTTGCCATCGCGCTGAATGCATCATGTACAATTTATATCGCTTCTTATAACTATATTTAAAGCTTCGTCGTTGAGTGTTTTATCATTTAATTTTTTATACGGAATTCCTTGAGCAAATGTTTTCGCTTGTGTTTGTACAGCTTGTATAATAATGTGCCTAAAAAGTGTAATCAAATTTTAATAAGGTAATTTGTTAAATAAAAAAAATTAATAAGTAGATAATTAAATGTACAAGTTTGTATTTGTTAGGTTAGTTTTCAATAGATGTAGTGTTTTTGCTTAATCATCATTAACACGTGAAAAATGTTTTAAATATTTTTGTCTATCGTGTTGTTATGTTATGTAATGGTGTAAACAATACATTACAATGTTTTCTAATAATTTATTTTTAAATTTAAATATTGCAAAATTGTAAAATAAATATATTTGCACACATTTGCGCTTTATAGTTAATTAACGAATATTTGTCTATTTCAAGTTCATATATTTTAAATAATTGGTTAGTTTTGCCGCAGTGAAATAAACAAATTTGTGTGTGCTGGCTGTTTTTTTTTGTTTGGAATTGATTCTGTTTTATATGCGAAGGAAGCTTTTTAAAATTTCATAAATATACATACTTTGTTTATTTTTCAAACACCCACAAGTAGCAGTTAATATAAATTTACACAGTCTAATTATATTACCATCACTGATTAAAAATATAAATCATGTAGGATAAATGTTTTTTAATTAAAACGCATTTTTCACACGTAAAATGTATGAATAGTTTTATCTCTAGATTTTATTGGTTTTGTGTGATTTGTACGACTATACTATTATTTAGTTAATTACGCGCTATTTTGAAAAATACAGGTTCATTACATAAATGTCACAGATTTATTAGGTATTCGTGAAAAAGAGTTATTTACTTTGATGTTTTTACTATTGATTATGCATTCATATCTTGAGTTTGGTAGTTATTGATTTTATGCATTATATTTGCAGAGGCGAAGTTTACGTTCTCCTCGGAAAATGGACAGACTTCGAAGGTCGTTTAGAGATTCATTTCGAAGGCGCAAAGAAAGAGTTCCTGAAAGTTCTAAGCCTCATCAATGGCAAGAAGATGAGTCCGCTGTAAGACAGGGTGCATGCGCCTTTGCTGTAAAATACTTAGGATGTGTGGAAGTTTTCGAATCGAGAGGAATGCAAGTCTGTGAAGAGGCGCTAAAAGTACTCCGAGTAAGTATTACAATACGAATTAAACATTTCATACATGCTTTCTTCGGTGTTTTTTTTGTATAATTTCTACCTACGTATAAAAAAGCAGGTTACTAAAGACGATTTTTTTAGGGTTCTAGAAGACGCCCAGTTCGGGCTATGTTACATGTTAGTGGTGATGGATTACGAGTTGTTGAAGATGAGACGAAGGGACTAATAGTTGATCAAACAATAGAGAAAGTATCTTTTTGTGCTCCGGATCGAAACCACGAACGAGGTTTTTCGTACATATGTCGTGATGGTACAACTCGCAGATGGATGTGTCACGGGTTTTTGGCTTTAAGAGAATCTGGCGAACGATTATCACATGCTGTAGGCTGCGCATTTGCTGTTTGTTTAGAAAAGAAGCAAAAACGGGATAAAGAATGTGGCGTAACCATGATGTTCGATACAAAAAGTTCAGTATTTCAACGAACTGGTTCATTTAGACAGGAGGGGTTGACTGAACGTCTGGAACGAGCTGTGGATGTACCAAAACAATCATCGCCAGCAGTCAATCCATTTGCTATAGAACGACCTCATGCAACACCAAGCATGCTGGAAAGACAGAATAGTTTCAGAGGATTTGGTCAGCTAGGACAGAATTCTCCATTTAAAAGGCAAATGTCTTTACGTGTTAATGACCTTCCAAGTAATTTCGAACGCTTGAATTCCTACAAGAGTAATAGTAGCACGCCAGTAGTAAAATCCGTATCACCAATTCCAGAAATTCAAGGCGAGTCTGTGACGGCTTTATGCCAACAATTGTCGCAGGGGCTGAGCCAATTAACACGCAGCGGCTCAGATGATTTTAATTTTAACAGCCAATCGAGTATTAATCAAAATAACTTATCCATATCAATAACGAATACAACAAACACATTTAATCAGACGATTCATTCAACGCCTACGCCTCCTCTACCTAGCATTACACCCGTTAGTCTCAATTTTAGTGAAGCATCGACCAAATCTATCTCACCGATTAAAAGCACTTCGCCAAACTCGAGTCTTGCGTCGAATACGAGTCTACCGAAACCGGAACAATGGCTGGGTAAAATTGTCGGCTCGACACCACCTATAACAAAACTGGATGGATCTAGTGTGGGTAGGCGTTCCGCCTTCGGTGCACATTCACGAGCGATGTCGTTAGATTCATCTGAACCGTTTCCCCGAGGACCAGATCCTTTCGATGCAGAATGGGCAGCTAATTTAGCAGCAAGACAGAATTCAAATAATACGAATCCATTTTTAAGCAATGCTTCACAACCGCAACCGTTCCAAGTGCCGCTTTAGTTTAGGCACATCTTGTATTTCGAAACAAAAAATAGCTAAAACAAACCTCATTCCATTTTACCATTTTAATTTTATAATTTATTTTGGAGAAAAATTTTATCTTGCCTGGACTGAACTGTGCAATTTTGTAATTAAATATACTACATTTATTATACAATACATTGATGAAAAGAGCATATAGCACAACATTGTTTTAAAATCTTGAGAAAAATGTCCATTGAATGTGCAACAAAACAAAATATTTTCAGATAATAATGTTTTACGTGAGAGTTTAAAATACTGCACATATTTATCTATAATAAAATAATACACACTGATGCCATATTAAGCTATGCACAAAAATATTGTAAAACGAATTATTGTTATTGACTAGACCTACAGAGTTTGTTTAGAATAATTAATTGCTTAATGTATTCAAACAGAGGTCAAGACAGTCAGTCAATTGATTTGCGTAATTTTCTACGTAGATTAATTATATAGAAAATTAACTATAAGAGCAACAACCACTGTAAGACGTTAGATAATATCAGCTCAGTAGGAAAGTGGTTGTTAAAATACATACATATATTTTATTAAATAAAAATTATATATGAAGATGAAGATGAAGATGATTGCAATATTGAAGTTGGTGACAAAAGGCTTTTAACTCAAAAAGAAGAAAAAAAAAACGGTTGTTCTCACGTAAATATGAAGGAAGGATATGATCACATATCATTGTTTAATTGTTACTATTATGTATAGTTTTTATAAACATATTCTGCGGACATTTTTATATTGAATAAATACAAAAATACCTGCAATAATAAGAAAAAAAGCGTTATTCGAAAAATATTGTTCGTTTAAATAATTTTTGATATAAGAATTTGATAATTTATTTTATATCTCGGATTAGTTTTTTAACAACTTAGTTTCGTCTCTTTTTTTGTTGTATATATAACTTTATTTAGGTTTAAATTTTGTAAAAAAGAACATTTTTATTAACGAAATGCAAAGGTGTTAATGTCGGGAAAGGTATAAATCTATATATACTTACTATTGTTGTATTATCTTTATTATTAGAATAATAGAATACAAGACAAGAATAAATAAAGTAAGTTATTTTGTAAATGTTATTTATAATGAGCAAATGCTGTTGTTTAATTCGTTTTTGACCGTTTGGAGCACTGGCAGCTCTATTCGGCACAAGTACTTAATGCCTGTGTATTATAATATAAAAATGTATTATATAGTAATAAATAAGTATTATCTGTTAGAATCTGCTTTTTTATTTTTACTTCACTATTTTATATTCTACGCGAAACTTTAGTAATGCATATGAATATGACACTTTGGAATAAAAAACAAAATTTATGTTAGGGAATTTATATCGTTTATATATTTAAATGTTTGCTTAATTGATAAGTGGCGCCACTTAATCTTTTAAATAACTGGGAAAAAATGAAATAATGATCACGAAGAATGTATAAAGACAGACGTAAAAAAATTCAATGCAAAGAGCTTTGTAAGAGAAAAAAGCTGTTTAAGGATTATTTGGCTATTTATCACGATTATATTGAAAAGTGATTTCTTAAAAGTGTAAACCGAAGAAATTGACGCCAGGGGGTATTGAATGGAATATAAATTTGAGTATGAACACATTTTGCCATCTCTGAAATTTGCAAATATTTGCATTTTGTTTGCAAAGAGCATGTTATACGCTGTGGGATATTATATTAATTAACAAGCAATAACTTTATTTCCCCGGCTTCCGTTATCAGAACATTTTAATTACAAATTGCCGGCGGCAATTCTTTTTTTCTTCTATTTCTATTTGCATTCCCCTTTTTTGCATTTCATAACATTATTATATCATACTTCCGCTATCACATTTTATTTATGTACTTGCGTACAGTACCCAGTAGTAACTAGACTATCGATATATTATATACTTGCTGTAATATATTCAGTAAATAAAGAAATACTACCAAAGATAACAGAGGAAAGCTCAAAAAATTTTGCATATCGGAAAGTTTTTAGTTACACATACATTTACGAAGTTAGAATTTACTTTAAAGTCTAACACATTATACATGAAGTTTTTAAAGTATATACACATATACCGACAAGCTTTATAATGTATCAATATCCTACGAATATTGGTATGAGATTTAGTTTAGATTAAATGTGATAAAAATTCAATTACTGATAAGAAATGTAATTTATTTATTAAGCATTTATGATATAGAAAATATTCCACCTTTATTTTATTTATATTTAATTACAATTTTATCTCAAACACCGTCTATAGATTTTTATGGTTTGAATTATAAATCACATAGTGCAGTCTCATGCAGAAAATTTTATGTGCAATAATAATTATGTGCAAATTTACCTATGTACTGAGGTAATAATTCGCTTAAGGGGCTTGTGCGACATGATTTATTAAAACCATATGAAATTTTGGAAATAAGTAATACTTTCGATTTTGTAAATACATATTACATTGATTAAATATATATTTACAATTTTTAATAAATTTATGATGATGGTACTAAAATTATTGCTGGAAAAGCCTGTAAATATTAATTAATTTCTAATGATATACTAGTAATTGCTTTCAAATGTAAATATCTGGTTGGCAACAAGAAGCTTCAATCTATTAAGTATGTATTTTCCATTTTGTTTGATGATCTTTCTGATGATTGTTTTGATTTCATCCTCATTAAGTTTAGCTAGTCAACCTTATCGTTGGTCATCTTTAAGAGAAAAATCTCCAGAACGGAATCTTTCAAACCAATTTCGGCATTGCCTTTCTTTACGGGCTTAATCACCACACACGTTACGTAACTTTTTGGCAGCTTGCACTGCGTTCTTTTCTTTACAGAAATCATAAAGCAAAATATGGTGAAAATGTTGGTTTTTGCACTCCATATTAATGTTGAGGTAAAAAGAACACATTGAGAAATAATCTACGCAATGAACTTAGAAAGCTAGGTTAGGATGACAGCTTACATATATAAGGAGAAGAAGAGAATAATATTTACGGATATTCTAAAAATTGAAATGAAAAGCATCTATAATCGATATCGGCAATTACTCAGTTTCCAACCCAATACATATTTGTTTAGGTGGCATTAGACTACAGCAAATATGGTTGCCTACGTTAAACTCAACAAAATTAGAAAATGTTAGTACATAGAATGATATTTAAAAATGCATGAAATATTATTACTGTTTGTTCTCTAAATAATCTAATTAAACATTTATACATATTATAAGTGGGATGAAGTTTTCCCATTCAATTTTTTAAGATCTCAATGTAGGATTGAGCTATACGCATTCACTAGTTATATAAAGTTTCAAAATGAAAATATTTATATATAAGTTCCGTAACTTTTAATGGGATTTTGGGCCGGATTGATTGAAAGATGTTTATGTTATTATTAATTTCATTTCGGTTTAAAAGAGAAATAAACTTTTGTCGGAAAACTAATAATATTGTATAAATATCGCTATAGTTAAATTATCTATTATTATTATTGAAAAGCAATAGAATAACAATTTTGTAAAATACAAATATTACAAGCTTGTAGCAATAAAAGAGTAGAAATGTAAATTGGTATTTAAATGAGGATGTATTTAAAATTCAATGCTTTGGTAAAAGTAGAATTTTGTAACTTTAGGAATATTTTCTAGTTGCATATTCAGGTAAAGCCCTCAGAAAATATTAAATATACTCCGTGTATCCAGTATTCGTTTTAAAACAAACGTAGGTTTGCTATTAATGCAAGTTAATTTATGTTACGACCGCTTCTACCTGGGCGAGATGCAAATCTAAAATTAAGTTTAATTCTTGCATTTCAGACGAATAAGCTAAAATGCCTTTGTTAAAAACTATTTGCAAATGGTTTAGAACGTATTGTACTTGCAACATTTATAATTGTTAACTTTTATTAGAGAAGTCGTAGCAAACGTTTCGTTACTAACCCTTCCTTCCTAATGTTACTTAGTTTCCCTAGTCCAAACTACGATTAATACTCTTTCAACCGACATTAAGCTTAAGCAAAACTTGTAATCTATAAACAAAAGCATTTAATTAAAATTTATAATTCAAATTTAATCTACTTTATATAAGGCGCCAAATGGTTCTCTAATTAAATTACATTTTTTTTATAAACAAAACGTTATTTAACTGCATAGACGTGACTCAAAGCATCTTTTTCCATTATTTACACACAAACATGAAAGTCATTGTGCAACATCTTATAATATGTTATTTCCAAGCCATTAAGCGAAAAAAATAAAAAACGTAAAATAAGAAGCGAAATATTTAAGTGAAAACACATTCCATTAAAATCTGCATAAAGAAAGCTGAAAGATTAGTTTTCCTCGTTTCCCTGCTAAAAAACGATTCTTTTGATAATACACTAACTTGCCTCGTTACCAATAAATAATAAATGAACCATATAATATATATTTATTGTAAAAGCGTACGTTCGTTTTTTTTTTCTTTCTTCCAGAAATAGAAAATTGATACTGAAGGAACGAATTGTATATGGTAATGTCTGGAGCGCTTTCTCAGAATTTTATAACTGTTAAATAATGAACTAAAAAATCAAACAATATCTATTGCAGCGTTAATAAAGTTTCGGAGAACGAGGCGGAATCTTAAAAGGGATCTTGATACTGACAAAAATCTATTCTATTGACATAAATATTTACCAATATAATTTGAAGTATTCGTATGTATTATTTTATCATGACAAACATAACCTATAAACTATTGTAAATAAACGTAATTTAGTTCTTCAATTAGTTGGCAGTAGTTACAGAATTAATTCAAGTAGAACATTGACAATTTTTAAAGCTATTTCAATAAAAAATCTATTGTCTATGTCTATTCTAGTGAGATAAATATTTACCAATATAATTTAAAATGTCCCTATTGCTTTTATTAAAGCAGGTTTTAGGTTATGTTCGTTCGAACACCAATTGACGGCCGACTAAAAAGTTCCATAAATATATAGTAGTAAATAATAGATACTATTACAGTCTAGATTGGTAAAATATTTAAGTTAACATATTAAAAAATATTTAGCGTACGTTCGTCTTTTTCTTCTTTCTTCCAGAAATAGAAAATTGATACTGAAGGAACGAATTGTATACTATATGGTAATGTCTGGAGCGCTTTCTCAGAATTTTATAACTGTTAAATAATGAACTAAAAATCAAACAATATCTATTGTAGCGTTAATAAAGTTTCGGAGAATAAGGCGGAATCTTAAAAGGGATCTTGATACTGACAAAAATTTATTTTTGTTTTTTTTCACGTCTAATTGAATTTCTTTATCAACGAAACAAAGGTTTAATTAATATAAACGCTAAAAAGATCTGCTTTTCGTATAAAATATTATATTTTAGTTAATAAAGAAAATCTAATTCAAGATGAAATAAAATATTTCTAGGTACATTTATAATAAACTAATTGAATTTTATATTAATCCTATAGCTGCTCTTTCATGGCACAAAAGTATGCAATTCCATTAGAAAATTGTATTATTTGCTAATATTAATTAAATCCGTTGTTAAAAAGTTAGAAAATGAGTCAAAATAATACACGTTTACGTGGGGCGAAAAAAAAAACTTTACAATTTATTTGAATATAAATAAATTTAATTAAATTAAACTTTATAGTAATGCAATTAATTGTTCAGAAAAACTTTCCCCGAGAGCGAGGAGCCTAAAAACAATACTCTCAGTCATGATTCTGACTGTTTTAGTTGTACTACTATAAAATTAATTTAATAATGGTTTTCTCGTTTGGCGAAAAAAGAAAACATTCAATGCATTAAAAATATAAGCAACATCTTCCCCAGAAGATATTAAAATGCGGATAATATTAAAGTAATTTGGATGTAATGTTTAAAATTTTCTTGTATTCTCTCTCTCTACTTTATCTTTAATGGAACGTGCAGTATTTTACTTTTTATTTTTATAGACAGTTTTAACGAAATCGATCCGACTTTATTTTTTAAATAAAGTGAATGTAAGAAATTTAAGTCTATCGATACTTGTTCAACATTTTAAAGATAGTGTGTCAAAAAAGAAATAGATTTTTCATCGAAAATTCGATATGTTGATATTTTTAACAGTATTATAGATAGCCGTTGTGTTGGCGGCTTATGCGAACGAATACATTTGTTACATTGCTGTGAATATTTAAATCACATTATACATTTTCGCGAGTGTAAACATTGTAAGATGACTGGTAAATGATAACTGATTGTAGTGGGCGAACGATTTAGTTGTATGACAGAGAATCACACATAATTGTGACCACACAAAGGGCGACTGTTTGCAGTCATCCAGTGTGTACATTAACGTCAAACAGCATGAATAAATTTTACCAATTTATTACCGATAAATGAGTCAGCAAGCAAGCTAACTCATTGTAACAGTGAGGAAGTGTACTTACTTGTGTAACACCTTCAATCTATGAATATTAAAAAATATAGAAATATTGTTGTAATCAAATTAGATTGATTGTTGACCAAGTAGGGCCAGAGAAAACCAATTAAAGCTTCGCCAAAGAATGTTTCTTATATTCGTATGTATTACTTTATCATGACAAACATAATCTAGAGACTATTTGTCAGTAGTTACAGAATTAATTTTAAAACTATTTCAATAGAAAATCTATTTTATAAATACATACCAATATAATTCAAAATCTTCCTGTTACGTTTATTAAACCAGGTTTTAAGTTATGTTCAAAGATACTTGGTCAACACGTAGGGTCAAAGAACACCATTTGAACCTCCCCCCCCCCCTAAAACTTGCATAAATATAAAAATAATAGACACTATGATAATCTAGATTGGCAAAGTATTTAAGTTAACATATTAAAAAATATTTATATCCTCAAAGATGCGTTCTGATTCTTCATTCAAAAGTATCAAGCAACTGACAATTATGTAACGGCTTAGAGTATAAATTTATAGTACTTGCAGATATTAGCACTATACAGACCTTGGTCTGGGCGACCTTTACCGCATGACGGGTTAAATTAAAAGTCTTAAATTTGAGTGCGAGCCAAAATGAAGTCGTAAGTTTTTAGAGCGGGCCACAAAATCACGAAATTAACGAAATAACGCAACTGATTGACAAAGAAATGTGTCGCTTGAATGTGCATTTATTTAATTAGGTAATATATAAATCAAAAATGGTTACTCGGACAGGGTAGAAGATTTTTGAGGACCAGCCGGAAGTTGCTCTCCTTTGTAATACTTGTCGTAGACACTTGTATCTGCTGGGGATGGAGTTTAACCTAGCGTCAAGATGTAACTACTACATTTTCATAATTAATGTCGCCTGATGTCTATGGCAAAAGCTATACGGAATTAGTTTAAGGTAAAGTTTGAGATCATTCAATGGTAGGTGGTTATAGCATAAGATTCATAATAGTTGTACGTCAGCGCTGAAGGTAGAAGCTAGGACGTTTCGAACAATGTAAGTACAACTGTAATGATCCTTGAAATGATACCAAGCGTTACCCTTAAACCTATATTTTGTTTACAATTTTTGCAGCTCGGACTTTTGTCTTGCAGGTTTGGTTTAATAAAAGATAGATGTGGAACAAAATATCGCGGATAAATGCTGCAACTTTTCAAAACCACCAAATTATTGCCATACACAGATTTTAACAGTTTATGAGCTTCTCTGCACCTTTTTATAGAACAAAACTTAATGTTAACAAGCTGCTCGAAATTCATGATGCGTGACATACATCTTAAATATGCTTCACTATTTACTACGGAAATAAAATGACAATACGGTAGGTAGTACTTATACAAACTTAGCACTGATTAGTAAAAAAGGGATATTCACGACGTCATTACTTCAAATGAATGTAAATGAGAAGTGTTGATCACATATTTTAAGCAGATCTTGTATTTTTGTTCTATATGTAAGAGTAGTTAGATTTACTAGTATATTTACATACACTCGGTTACAAATAAATCTGGATAGCCAGCAAAATTGCATTGTTTTATTGAATTTTTAGTGTACCTGCCAAAACGGGATTTTACAGAGGTTATCTTAAGAGCTAACCGCTGGAGCCTCATTCTTTTAGGGTTAAATTGTTAACATTAAACGAATTCGTTTTTTTTGGTTAATCTTTTTTATTGGACTTACTTCAGATTCATTTGTTACTGAGTGTAAGTACATTTATGTACTGTGTAATGCGTGGTTGTATATGCTGTTGCAATTCGCGTTACCGCCAAGACAGATAACGTTATTTGAGCTTAAGCTTTAAACTAGAGATCTTCAAATCAGAACGACGTAAGAGTATTGAAATCGTTATTTACATAAGTGACATGAAACTTACGAATAAAAATTGTATGTAGATATGTTGGTTATTATATTTATATTTGGATGTTATATTTAATATTTTTAAAAGTATTCACGGCAAGATGAAAAGCTTTCACGGTGCAGACCCTGATCCATGAAGCGTAGTTTGAAGGTAATTGGAAATTGAAAAGTTTAAATGATTAAGAGAATATTATGTAGATATCCCTCTTTTTTCAATAATAAGCTTTATAAGATTAAAGTATACATATTTTAAAGACGTTCTAGGAACGAATTAAAGTGAAAGTAATTAGCTTTTATGAAAAGCGCCTTATCAAAATTAAAAAATTAAATTAAAATTTATGATTTATTAATAATTCATAATTTAAATTTTCATATTCCAGATACAAAAATCTTCTATAATCTTATCTTTATAAGCGTAATGAAATATTTGCTTTTTTATTACCATCGCTAATGTTTTAGGAAACACATCCATATACAAACTATATGGAGCGATATCAGTAAAGAACTAGAAAAGTGCTGACCTTTTATTACATAATATTTTCAATGCTGCTCATCATTCCGGAAAGATAAGCTAATATAAAATTGATTTTCATTAATAATAAGTTTTCAAATTTTAAAGCAAGTGCGATTTATTATTTCGTTGTGCACGCAATAAATGAGCTTCAGCTTGCAATTTCTAGCAAAATATTAAACTTGGATTGAAAGTAAGTATATTCAGCATAAACATTTACGTTAGCATTCTAGTAAATTTTCCAAGACCTGTGCCATTCTATAACTCCATAATCCATTGTTCTACAGTATACAGTAAGATTTTAGGCTTATACGCATTTACTTCTAAGTAGCGCTTAGGAACGTTTATATTATATAAAAAAGTAGGAATAACAAATTTCAAAATAATTTTATTTAATGCAACTTTGAGATTTAGAGATGCGGTTATGAAATATGTTTAGTCAGTACCTCTTTATATATAGCATTGATAAAATATTTTGAGAAGATTATCAGTAAAGCTCCTTCGGCTTACAGTATTCTAAAACCTAAATTAAAGTACGTGAGGATTATCATGATTTTAAAAACTACATTAACGTTCTTTCCTATGCAATATATAATTAATGATGAATACAGAACAATATTTATTATATTATATTATAATAAATAAATAGAAGAGACTAATTAAAATTATGAATGAAATGGTGTTGCACAGAAAGGGAAGAGACAGAGAACATCATATTTGGGACATATACTTCGAAACAATAAATATAAGTTATTGCAGCTGATTATGAATGGTAAAATCGAAGGAAAACGGGGTCCTCGTAGACGACAAATATCTTCCTGGATGAGAAACATTCGCGACTGGACCAGGTTAGACATGCAGACACTTTTAAGAAAACCCGAAGATAGAGATGAATTTGCAATGGTTACAGCCAACTTTCATTAGTGGAGTCGGCACTAGAAGAAGAAGATAATAAATATAGGTATATTGCATATAAAATGGATTTAATTCAATATTAGATAGTAATTAAATAGAAAATAGACGTTTATTTGATTAGTGTGGCGGAATGAATTAATCGAATCAGATAGAAAGCAACAAAAGCTAAAGAGTATAATTAGCAAACAAAAAGGGCAAAAATAATAAAGATTGACTGGGGCTTTAAAGAAACGAACCACTTTTATAAATTAATCCTCTATTGTTTACCAACAATTAGAGAGATTTGCGCCGAAATAAAATAAATGTAATTTGGTAAAAAGTGCATCGGATGAAAAAACAACAAAAATTACTAGTGAATGGGTTTAATGGTAATGTAAAAGTTTCAAGTTTTTTTGTTTAAAATATGAGCCATTTATTACTTTCAGTGGATGAATGTGAAAATATAATGGTGGATTCATGTATGAAAGCAGGGTTTTGCCTTTATGTGTAAGGTAGGTGTAAGTACGTATATATATACGTCCAGTTTTAGGAATATAATACACAAAAGGCAAAGACATGGGTCGTGTTTAAATTCATTAGTGACACAATTTTAGTTCTAGAGGTTGCTAGGTATTAATTTAATTGAGTAGAAATGTGCAGAAAGGTATTCCTGCTCACCCTAAAATAGTCTCTCAGTTTTCATTAGAAAAAAAGCATCTTACAAAGGCATTAAATACTAGAACATTGTTTTGTTGCTTAATTAACTTATTTTACACCCCTCCATTTCAACTACATATATATATTATTTAATTGTGATTATAAATGGTTCGATCCTATAAAGTTTATTTAATGCTGGTGAAAAGCGTATATAATTCAATGGAGCATTTATTTTTTTATTTTTGTTTTTTTTTTGTTTCAGTTGACTGTTAATTAAAATAATTCAGTTTAGTTGTGCGGTCATACATGTATGCGTAAAAATTCATTCTGTGTTTTAGGAAAAGCATAGAGCATTTTGTATTTCTCGTTTCTGTTTTCCGCATTGCTGCAACTCGCGAACATTCAAATAAATGGCACGCCGCTATAGTCTAACGTCCACTATTTAAATTTAGTCACAAAACATCGATCAATGTCACCGATCTCAAAATGGATTTTTTGGGTTAACGTTTGAAAATTTACTGCCTCACATTTTACGCTTCAACTTTAATAGAAATACATACATAACGTGAATAATCTTTGATCATGTGTGAAATATACAATATTGTTATCAAATGATAAATAATTTGTCTACACTTCACTTTTACGCGCTAAATAGAAATTGAATGAGATGGATCGTACGTATATTTTGTTGTATGAAAAATTATTAAATCAACAATTTGAATACGAAAATTTGTTACTGAATAATAGCAACACTAGAGAAGGGGGAGAAAATTATTAATTACTCAAGTCATTTATCTTGGGAAAACAAACAAATTCTTCTTTCAGCATTGTAATATATTACATGCTGCATATGTTCTAAAGTGTTTACGATAAACAACTAAATCTTTCAAATTAGAAGAAAGCT